>OY747718.1:30913888-31031388 GCA_963556495.2 Valencia hispanica | reverse complement strand
CTCTGTTAATAAATGTTTCTCTTTACAGCTCACCCTGATGCGTTCTGTGAGGCAGAGCATCATGGAAGGCCGCTTCCCTGAGTTCATACAGACATTCATGAAGCGAATGTTTCCTTCCCCGGATCAGTACCCCAGCTGGGCGGTGGAGGCTTTAGCTTCTGTCAACGTGACTTTGGAATAGAACTTTGAAGCCAAATTTTTAATGGAGAAAACCATCGGACTGAAAAATAAACCTTTTTTTTAAAACCTTTTTTAATAAATTACTTTTTTTCATAGAAGATTGTTTTTTACTCTTTGTTTTGTATTTTTAAGATATTTACAGATTTTTGTGAATAAAGATCTTTTGCTAATCCAATCATTTCACATTCATCCATTATAGGAGGAAATGTGTTTTGAATTAGGTTTTAAACACATGAACGTTTCCTCTGAAATACACTGTTTTTGTTACCATGGTTACAGAGAGATTCCTTTTTTTGACTTTCCTGTCAAGTCTTTTTATAAACGTCTGGTAATATATTTTAAGAGTATTTTATTTTCCCCATAGCAAAGTGCTATTCTGAGCTGATTTCTGTGAAGGCTTTAACTTGCATCTCAACACATCATGCTACAGCTGATTAAATCTGGCTGACTGCAGACTGTATGTGTGCTTCATGATGACCACCAGAGGGCGAGATACATGCATCTTCTTTATGTTACCCGTGTTTCCAAAACGAGTAGGCTATAAAGCAAAGTAAATAAATCAAATAAAACAAGACAAAAGATTTGAAGTGCACAAACAGCATCAGACTGCACACACTCCAAGCTGAGCATCTAATTAAATGGTTTTAGGACTCCTATTAGATCAACACCTGAGCTCACATAACTGTTGAGTTGCCGGAGCCAGGTCGTGGAGGATTAATATTAATTAATGGAGGTTAATTTCAATAACATCTGTTGTCAGTGCTCCTAAGTGCCCCATTTGAATTTCATTAGCCTTCTACTTGTCTTATGACCACAGCCTCTGTAAGAATAATGCTGTTTCATCTGCTGTAGATAAGCTCAAATGTAGCACAAAAGTGGGGTGTTGCATTAAAAAAATCAAATTAATTGTAAAATCACATTAGTTATACATGGGCTGTTGAAATTACATATTTGAAAGAATAGAGATTTGTAATGGTAAGTGTTCATAGAAATTAGCATGTTCTTTCTGATAAGATTAGGCCACTTCTTTAAAATGAAAATGAGTTTATTTCCCACATCTTCTGCTTCAGCGGGGTACTCTAATTAGATTTAGTTTATGAATGAAAGAACAGCAGCTCTCAGCTCACTTGCCAAGCCACCCAGAATCGTGTTAAATGTCTTTCAATTGAATATACACATTAAATCAGCCGATGAGTTATCTTGCATATTTCAGCTGTGTTGGTCCAAACTTAATTATAGCTGCCTGCATTCACCTTAAAAGGACCATTTAGTCAGCGCATGGAGTTGCAGTCAAAAAAGCGCGGAGAACGTCCTCTGAACGTCCCCTGAGTGTGATTGACGTTTCTGTGGGTCAAGGGTGGATGTGGGACAGATTGGAGAACAGTCACACTGTCATAGTTCAGTGTGGATTCGGTGAAGATCGCTCTTTGTTAATTGCTATTTTTGTGTTGTATGTCATGATTTCATAATTGCATCTGCAAACTGTCCCCCCTTCTGCGCGCGCTTGCCCTGAGTGCGTCCATGTGGAGCGCAGGCAGGGAGGATGCTGCTGTTGGGAGAGACAACCAGTTGCGCTCAGCCTGAGAGTGAAGCCCCCCCCCCCTCGAAGCACCCACGGATGAGCTTCCTCGACCAGTTGCCTCGTTTCGACCAGAAGTGAAGCTGATTTTTTATTTTTTTTAGCAGACTGGAAAGGAAGAAGCTGATATTCTCTTAAGGAGGGAGGCTGTAAACAGTGCCATGAGACGGGCCGATGTATTCGTCTTTCATTTACGTTCTGAATAGCAGAAGGAAGAGGAACGGAGTTGCTGGTTCAGGGAGCCACCTTCTCGGTCTGGAGGTGCGGTTTGCGGTGGTATTTCTCTCCAGCTCCGTCTATTGAAGGAGGTGAATCATGGTCGAACTGGAAAAGGAGGTGCTCCCGCTGCCCCCTCGGTACCGATTCCGAGACCTGTTGCTCGGGGACTGGCAGGCCGATGACAGGTAAGACAACAGCTTGTATGCTTCGTTTACGCACGGCGCGCGGCATCTGTTGCGCATCTCTGAAACAGGAGAGCATCACATCACTTCGGGATGGAAAAAAAGTAGCCTGTCGATCCGTTCTGCATTGACTCCAATTATGTCAAAGCTCTGTGCTTCAGGTGCACAAAGCAGCCACGCTGTCAACCTGTTGGATGTTGCAGCAAGTTTCTCATTTCCTTGAGTGGCCAAAAGCGACTGTTACAAATGGTAACTGGAAAATAACTCGCCCCAATGCAATATTCAAATAAATGCATTTAAAAACCAAGATGAAAGCAGGAGACCAGAAAATAAAAATATGCTTTATTATAAGAATGTTTGTGCAAATGAGAGGATTTAGAACAGTCATTCAGCAAAATCTACCAAAGAGAAGCACAATGAAAACAGTCAGGGAGCCCTTCTCTCCGATATTTATATTAATCTCTCAGTGCTTCATTTTTCTGAGATTAACTGTACACCTGCCACCTAGACAGTCAACCTTAAATGGATGCTCTGGATAACTGGGAATTAACCCTAACCCACAATCCACTTTGCAGCGCATCCGATGTTGACGTGTTGTATGGAATTCGTTGCTTTAAAGCTACATTGTGTATCTCTTTGAGTTAATTCTTAGCAAAAAGCCCTTTGCTCTCTCAAAAATATGTGCTCATTCATGTGGAATTGCTTCCACCTACTAATGAAAGTATTCTCGATTCGTGTAGAATCTGCTATTCAGAATACATACCCGCGAGTCGCGTGAATGGCTCATTGCATTATGCTGTCAAATGGAAAATTTTACCCCCTTCACCAAACCCAATGTTTCTTCTTGCTAGGTGGAAATGCGGACCAGAGCACTTGCTTGTTGACTGTGTTTTTAAAATCTGATATTTGGGTGAACTCACCAGTCCATGTATAAACATTGCCAACATACCAAGTAGGCATACAATATGTCCGTGTGATAATACAGAGATTTGTTGTGTTCTTCTCAGTACAGTTTATGGCTCCTGGTTTTTTAGCTTAATGAAGGAAAATATTATCATACAGTTTATCTCCTCCCTGACCTGTGGGTCACTGGCTGCTCAGCAGAAGCCTGAACCTGTTTACTCTCTCTGGCTGTGGCTCCTCTGGCCTTCTGTAATTTTCTCGACTATTGCCCAAGGACTGATGTTCCAGTGCAGCGTGACCTCAGAGCCCCGATTACAGAGGTTAATGCTTTACTAGCATCCCTGATGTTATTCTTTTTTAAACCAGTAAGAATCCAGGGCTATTTCTCTTTGAAATAAATCTATAAGTATAGACTGAATTTCCATTCCACCCCCTAGTGTCAGGGTTGTGTAATATTACATGGAGTTGTTACATTTGGTATGTTATAAATGTGTGTATAGATGTTTTATTTGACATAAAAATTAGCATATGCCAATAAAATAATACTGATGATTAAAATATCATGTTTATTTTACATATTTATACCAATTATAAATATTCAAGATAAATTAATAATGACGCATATAAACACTAATTGTACAGCTACAGTGACATGTCAAAGTGTTTACTGTCTTGCAGGCTTATCAGTTTTTGTCACATTTAAATGTGTCAGATCATCAAAAAAAAATTTATATCATACAGAAAAGATAATGACTTGGACCCCTATGTGAAAATAGAACTATCTCCCATAATCATGTATCAACTATGGTTAACCACATTGTTGTGGCTTAATTTCAAAAGCCAAAAACAGGCCTGGTTACGACTTGACCTGTAGAACCAAGCCATCATTTCATGAGAACCTATGTATCTGACATCATAAAGTGGGCTCAAAAAGCAATACACTGTACTCCAGTCTATTTATCACAGACATTTAACAGTCTTGACATTTTTTATAAAACTCTCGAAGGATTTGAGAGTTCAATAAAGACTCAAATAAAGTCACAGTTAATGCCTCTATCCAAAAATTGAAAGAAAAACATGGAACAGTGAAAAAACATTCCCATAGGTGGTCAGCCTACATAAATTACTTTAAGAGCACATTGATGGCACATCCAGGAGGTCACAAAAGAATCCAGAACATTATCTAAACCACTGCAGACCTCATTAGCCTCAGCTGAGGTTAGTGTTGGTACTGTAACAATAAGGAAGAGACACTGGGCAAAAAGGAAATTCATGTGAGAAATCCAGATGAAAAACCACTCTTCACCAAAAATAACACAAAGGCCCATCTCACATGTGTAAACAAACACTTTGAAGATCTCCAACACGTTTGAAAAAAAAATCTGTCTGCTGGTGTGTGTTGTGTTATATCTGACATAAAACTAACAACGTTTCAAAGAAAAAACTGAGAGTGAAACATGGTGATGCTGGGTTGATGCATGTCCCTTAAACCTAAAAGCTAAGTGGAAAATGTGCTGTTCCTGGCTGATACTGATCATCTGCAACACATTTGGACAGTGTACTTTGCATCACTGTAACTCTGAGACAGTTTGTGCTATTTGAAAACTTTTTTGCACGCATAATACTAACATGTGCAAAAATAGGTACAATCTTGTAGGAATTGTTGACTGCATTCCACTTATTCTCTCCATCCTCTTCAAAGCTGTGCTTGTAGGTTCATCCAAAAAGCTTTACTAAGTATGTTGTTTTCATGTTAGGGAACATTGAATAATATTTTCTCAGTTAACTTTAAGATAAGATTTTGGTCTTGGAGATGTAAAAAATTTCAAATTTACATCATGCCTGAGAAAACTTTAGCCCAAGAGCAAACCAGCTGATCCAGGAAACACACAAAAAACATAATGCCATATCCAGTATGTAAGTGCATATGCTACAAACAGGAACCGATGGTACAGATGTGACCTTCATTAGGGCAAAACTGCAGTTTGCCAGCAGACAAAGGCCCTGGTTGTTGCTGTAAACAAGTATGGTGGAGAACTGAAGACATATTTTCAGCAGAAGATTGTTGTACCAGCTTGGGTTGTTTTCTGCCTCAGGGACCTGGTGACTTACTGTCTCCGATTTCAACTGAATTCTGCATCATTGCAGTGATTTCTTTTACAAAATGGGAAGACATCTGTCTGAAAAACCGAGCTAAACTGTTTACATTACACTAACAAGTTTGTTAAATATGTTGGGAAGACGATTTTAAAGCCTATGGAATACCACTTAAATGAGGTTTAGCAGAACATGTTGCACATGCAAAAATATCCCTGACACCTCTCAAATTGGAAGGCATTTTTTTTAAGTTGACAGCTGGTATCAAGAAAGAAAATCATAGTAGGCAATAATGCAAAACAGCCAATGTAATTTACAGTATTTCTCCACACTACATTCTGTAATCATTGTTTTTGGTATTGTTTTATGATCAGATAATGAAATAATCACTCCTTTTTGATGCATTTAATTTTCTGCATCCATTTTTTAATATAATGAGTTTGTAACAAGGATTATACAGTTACCTGAATTTCTGCATACCTGTCACTCTTTTTGGCTTGAGCCAGAGCCATCAGCATGCATGGATGCTTTCATCTGCAAATATTCACTCAGTTGTGGCGATGGGGAGAGTGGTCAAGCAGAGGCATAGTGTGTTGATGTCAGCGCCTGGGGAGTAATCGCAGCTATGAAATGGGCTGATTAGAGGGAAATTGAGAGCTGTGATTGATAGTGACAGAAACTTAATTACAGCTGAATCACACAGAGTTTATCTGCCCTGGTCCATAAATCTAGGAATAATATTTCTCATTTCTAGCATCCTTCGTTTTCTGCAGGTGCTCAGATTGCTTTTATCCAGTAGGACCACATCCAACCGCAAACATCAGAATCTCAGTATGTTTACACAAAACTTATCTCCCTGTCACACATGGCTGCACTGCTTCAAAAAAAGAAAAATCTTACATCACCGAGCACAGTAATACCTCTTCTGTCACCCTCAGTGGGCCCAGTCTATTCCTCTCTCCTCTCTGTTTGCATCCCTCTGGGTTTGTGTGTGTGTCTCATGTGTCAGCCTTATTTAACGTTCAGCCCCCCTCCCCCCCTCCCGTCTCTCTTTTTTGCATCTTGCCACTGATTGAAGTGGCTCCAAATCTATGATTTTTTAAATCCATTTGAAACCACTCCTAAACCACTGTGGGATGTGATTTAGTTCTTTAACAAGATTGCAGTGAAGAATTTTGGAGAATAAATTAGATTCAATGATTCCTTTCACACATTAAGATCTACTAATCTTTTCAATGAAAATTATTTTCATGCATTGAATAAGTCTCTTTTTTCATCTCTGTTGTTTCTATATGTTATGGTGGCTGTGAAATGCTAAACACATTTACATAGGAAAAACTAATTTACAAATCCAAAAACACAAATACATTTCAAAAAATGCACAAACAAAATCCAGAACAAAATACATCTCAAAAATACATTAACAAATTGAAAAAAAAATTACAAATTGAAATAAAAAATAAATTTTTTTTTAATTACATGAAAAGCTAAATTACATTTCAAAAAACAAATGGAGACAAGAATTACATTTCAGAAAACACTTTAACGAATTTGACAACACAAATGCGAATCCTGAAACAAAACAAAGAAATCTCTTGACAGAAAGGGATTGTTCAAAATGCCGGAAGTGACACAAGTTTGGCCTTGCTTTGTAGTACAGACAGATGGTTTGTAGTTCAACTAAACCGGGAAGTTAATGACGGTTCCTTGAGGAAAATAACAGCACGGAACATGATTTATGAAGTTTCTGATACATGAACAAATTTCAGTTTACACTCTTTTGTGTGAAATTCTTATCCCCTGAAATGTTCTGTTCCCACTGTGTCAGAGCGCACCCTGCAGCTAGAGAGGTGGAGCAGTCTTCACAGCACTCCTGTTAGATGATAAAACGACGCCACATAGTCATGTTAAGTTTGTTTCTTTATTTTTTTAAATCTACAGCTCCCAGCATAGACATCATTTCTTTTCATCCTATGTATGATTAGCAGTTTTGTCCCCACCACTTTTAAAAACCTGATGCGGATTCTTACATCCACTTGTGCTCCCAGCACGATTTCTGTTTATTCAGTTTCCAAACTGACTGGTAGGTATCCCCCCATTCACTTATCACATACAGTCATTATTTGTTCCTGCAGGGATGCTGCACCATTCTTAGCAGTTTTGGATTTATAAATTAGTTGGGATTTTTTGAATGTAAATCTATTTTGCACTTCTCTGCGATCATATTATTATAATTAGTTTGGAAAAAAAGACAAAGAAAATAATACATTTCATTAATTTCATCTTTATATCTTTAGCTAATTGGACAAAAACACCAATACAGCTGAATCCCTCTAAATTAGTATGTGATTACAATGTTTTTTTCAATTCAAAAAGTAAATTTAAAACTGAAATATAAATTTCATAACAGCTATATATATATAGGGCTGTATGGTGATGCAGTTGTTAGCACTGTTGCCTTGCAGCAAGAAGGTCCTGGGTGTGAATGCACAGAATTTGTGCTTTTTCTCTGTGGATGTGTGGGTTCTCCAGCTTCCTCACACAGTCTACAAGCATTCTGTAGCTGTTAGGTTAATTTGGTCGCTCTGCATTGTTCTTAGGAGTGTGTCTGTGTCTGTGTGCGTGTGTGCGTGTGTGTGTGTTCTTGTATTGCTATCCTATTTAGGACCTTTTCTGGCATATTCGCTAACCTTCTGAAGACCGATGGACCTTGTAGGTACCAAAGCCCGGTCCTAATATGGTGGACCCCCTTTTTTTGGGTTAGGGGTTAGGTTTAGAGGTATGGTGTGAATTATGTTTTGGTTAAGGTTAGCGTTAGGAATAAACTGGTAATGGTTAGGGTTAGGGTAAGGGTTTGGGTTAGGCATAAATGTAGCTAATAAAATGAATGGAAGTCAATATAAAGTCCTAATATGGGTAGCAATACGGACTTGTGTGTGTGTGTGTGTGTGTGTGTGTGTGTGTGTGTGTGTGTGTGTGTATGTATGCATGGTTGTTTGTACTGTGTGTCGATGTGTTGCCATGTGATGGACTGCTGTCGTGTCCAGACTGAATCCCACTTCTCACCCAAGTGCTTGAGATAGGCACCAGCCCCCCCCCACGACCTTGTACACATTAGCTGCTATAGACAATAAATTGTTATATCTGATTTGTCTGTAATAAATTCGTTTTTCTCTTTGTTCATCTTATGTATGTTACAGAAATAAACCCAGGACACTGTGTATAATTATGAATCTGAGTTTTGCTTTTTAAAATAACTTTTCAAAAATACCAATAAGTAAGTAGTAATTTATTGAGCTGCACCTGTAAAATTTTGTCTTGCGCGTGCCAGTGCGGACTGAAACAAAAAAAACCTTCTGCTGAGAGTTTGGTTTCAGCAGAGTTTATAACGTCTTGTACTTCTGCACTGTGAGTGATAACCATTCAAATATTTGTCCTTTTGTTGGATACATTTTCAGGAAAAGAGAACTGGGAACATTCTGGTGCCTGTTCTGATCAGACCACCATTTGTATTTTCTGTCAGTGAGTCAGAGGCTTCTGTTTGGAGGAAATGCCAAATGACTAAACAATTGAGTACAAATCTTCTGCAGGCTATTAAGGATTTTGCCAGTCAAACAAACTCTCTGGTTTTTATCTAAATCATGTTTGATCGTTCGGAAATGGCTATATTATTCTTGTCTGGTTCTGACTTTAACATTTGCCAACCTGGTATCAGAAGATGTTTTATTTTACCAAAACCCTGTTGCTTGCTGCTCTTGATGCATCTTGGAAATTGATAAACTTTTTCTCTTGGAAAATCAAAACATGTCAATTTGCAATATAATACAAAAGTAATACTGTGTTTCAGGACTTGTAGCTTCCCTTATAAGTTGTTGAGGCCATAAATATGCACATTACTCCCCTCTGAGTTTAACTTGTATAAGTAATTTGTTAAAAGTTGACTGAAATCTAACATAATCTCCTCAGCTCCATATTAAACGGGCTCAGTCGAAGCATTCCAGGATTACTGTACAAATCACAGGCTTTTGTCCCTAAAACAATTTCTTACTGTATGTCAACTCCTCATTCAGTAGCCTTCTCAATTGGTGCTGAGCCATCATTTTACGTCTTCCCTCTTGATCTTTTTAATCAGATCCTAATCTAGTGAGACCAATGTAAAACATGATTTTTCAAAACCGCCAATATTCAAGTCTATTAGTGCAACAGTATGTGACCAAGACTTTCACAAATGATTTATATTCTGTTCATGTAGAACCTTAACATGCTGTGCGTTACACACCTCTGTCCAGAAATGTGGGACTAATATTGTATTGTACATAATCTTTTACAGTGATCAGTATAGCACATAAAACAAATTATTAAATAAGATACCTACATTTTGTCATTTTGAATGCAAGCAAAAAGGAAAGAAAGGAGAGCCACACTCTATAACCTTATAAATACCGTTTTGTTTATTAACTCAAAAAAAGAATCATTACTTGCGCGGAAAAACAACTTAAGCCATTGGCATGGTTGATAGATGCTTTGGGGTTTAATTGTCTGCTAACCAAAGCTTTATCTTTTTTGAACTGGCTTGCTATTTGTTGTTGGGGGAAAAGAAGATTCTATCAAACAGAAAATCTTGTCCATGTGAAGATAGACAGCAGTTATGGTAGTAATGAAAGGCTATGCAGACTTAATCAAAGTAGATATAAACTGTACTGTTTAGATGTCTTGAGTCATTATATATGCTCGTAAAACCATATTAAAAATTCTAACCTCTGGCAGATTCAGGTTTAAAAGGTTTTTATTCAACCAATAAGTTGTGATAGCATCTATCAAAATGTAAAAACACATTGTAAAAGGAGTACCAAGTTTGAAAAATGGAAATAATTTTTCCATCCGTTCATCCACCCATTGTCTATATCTGCTTATCCTTGTGGCACCGTCTGGTGTCTGTCTCCACATAGAAGTGTGGTACCTCTTGGACTGGTCACCAGTCCATCACAGAGCAATACAGAGACACAGGGCAAACAACAAATGTGTGCACACACTCATACCTAAGGGTAGTTTAGAGAGACCAGCTAACCTAACAGTCATGCTTTCGGACTCTGGGAGGAAGGAAAATGATTTATTTGTTTTTATGTGGCTTTGTTAACTGATTCTCAGATTGACAACAAGATACCAAACGTAAATTTCACTTCCAGTCGGAATAAACATTGTCATCAATCTGCCATAATATGAATCATTTTGGCCTTTCAACACAGATACATAGTGAGTTTGTCTTTAATTGGCTGCACCCTGTCTCATTTAATTTCATGATAACAACAGCCTGAGGCTGTATTGACAACAGAGACAGTGAACAGGTTGTCTCTGATGGTCTTCAAGGCTCTAAGACTTTATTTTTAGGCCATCTTTTATGACAAATATGCCTTAATGAGATTGATATTGAATTCCCCCGACCAGTCTTGAAGTGTCAGATTTGGACTGTCTTCACTCCAGTGTCTTTATGCTGTGCATGGTAACACAGCCGTGGGGCAAACTAACAAATATCTGACTGTTTTGGGGGTCTTGCAGTGTAAAATGTTATGTAACTATAGGGCCAAAATCCTCCAAAGTGAGGGAGGGAAAAGTGTGCCAAAGTGCGGAGAGGGATTACAAACATACTTGCCCTCTGATTGCATCCCCCCCTCCCTCAACTGCTGGATGCTAGCTACATATGCCACATTAATTATGTTTCTAGTCCAAAGCAGCTTACTGACACAAAGGACAGAAAAACAGAGTCTTCTCTCATTTTTCTTTAATTTAGCATCGGACATTGCTCTCAAAGAGATTTTTTTGAAGCCCCAGTGTGAAAAAAGGCTCATATCTCCCATTGATCTAACCAAATCTTTAATGTCTGTGCACAAGTGAAGCTAATGTAGTCTCCGGAGATTGAAAGATAGGATTTCATTGAAGCATTTTTAATAGAGTTGAGCACCAAGTCAAGCCATATACTATTTCATGATTAGAATAACGTATCCAGTGATATTTTCTGTCTTTTTGTTCTGTCACTCAGTGAGTTTAACTTTTACCTGAAACTGTATTTTACACCCTCAGCTTTCATTCCCATAGAAAACAAAGAACATGAGACTGGATACACCAGAGCACAAGGGTGGATAGTGGAGGGAGCTTTTTAGTAAAGTTTTTCAGACGGCTCTGGAAAAAGGCCTTGTATGTTTGTATTTATTTCTAATATGCCGTAGGAATAAATGCTCATTTTCTTAAAGGACTACACTAACTACTAAACAGTGTAGAAATATAGATGCATCAATGCAGTTTATTACTCATAATTGAACATTTTTCTTGGTTCTCCACAAGCAAATGAATAACTCTCTTTAACTGCCTCAGTCATAATTATGCTCTTATGAAAGTACTTTTTGCACTGGAGTGTTAAAATCGATTTGCTGGCAGAAGCGTTGACTATTAAAAAAATGCTCTTCATTTCGTTTGACTCCTCTGTTAGCATGAATCCCTGCATTGTAAGTCATAAAAGAAAGAAATGTTCCTGGAAAATGGATTTTTCTCGTGCAGGGATATGTCCACACAGCCTCATTCTTTTCCACCTGCCATCTATGCTCTTTTATGTGCATGATGGTTGTGTATCTGGGTCAGGGACAAGCTGTTCTCCTGCCCTTTGCTTGGTTGAAGCACAGTGCACCTTGTTTCTCTTAAGATGTTAGAGCCGGGTCATGTAATTCATTTGCCTCATTTAGTGTAACTGAACTCATCTGCCCTTGTTTGTAGTCTGTTTTGTTGTGATCAGGACTTTTCCACTGAAGGATTTCTTTCAAGAACATCTTTTTGTGTTTTATCTAATTTATCACTTACATTTTTCTACATTTTACTCCTTCTGAAGACAATTTGTGATTAGTTGTGTTAAAACAATGTTTGTTTCTAGCTGAACCTGTGTGTGACTGTTTAAAGAGGTCATCAAACCCACATAGTGACAAATCTGCTTTCCAGGATTACCAAGAGAGCTTAAGTAAACTCATGCAAATATACAGGTAAAACACACTGTTAGCTTATAGGCTAAATAAGCTGCAATTTAAACTGAAGACGGAAATCTCTACTAATGAGCAACTGATGTCAGTTGTGCTTAGGTCCCAGCAAAGCATCGCATAAAAGGAAACCCTTTCCTTTATAGGGGTTCCAGTCTTTAAGCCGTCATTGCCTGCAAATGAGTTTTGACACAGAAATAATGGAAATTAATATTTTATTTATGGTTATGCAAATGTATCCAATTCCTTTTTAACCTCTAGGATAGAGAAAGCTAATTATGGAAGACTATTTCCTTGCTCTTCCTTCTTTCAGGGTACAAATAGCACCAATTTAAAGCTGAGGATCTGTACTTTAGGGTTATATTCATCGTACAGTTTTAATTTATGAAGAAGACAGTATCATTAAAATAAACCAGAAACCAAAGATTTCTAATTCTGTGTACTTCATGCTTTACTTTATTCAAACCAAAAGTTGTGTACCTCTTGACCCATAATTCTTACCGGCCCCAGTCTTCCAGCACTACATTTTAATAATCATTCTGGTTTGTGTTAAATATTAGCCTCTAACATTTTTATTTAAATCAAGCAAACTGTTCTTTTTAGGTGAACATTCACATTTCTCAGCCATGCTCTATGTTGCTAGGCATTGCCAGTGAACTTCTCAACTTGGCTATGATTTTCAGGAAAAGTTTGGCATGCTACCTTGATAGAATAGGTTTAAAAATGTTGTACTCAAATCACAAATCAGTTTTTATTTTTTGCTTCATTTTAACATGAAAGATGAACCAGATGATTTTATGGATTATACTATAAAGATAACCATGATGCACTGCCAAGAAGGACCAAGCAGAGGTGTCAGTTGTAGAGGATCCTCTGCATCTATAAAACTTGTTCATCCTGTTGGTAATGTACTGCCACTTGCCTGCAAAATAGCAACAAATATTGCTTGTTGTCTTTGCACTAATAAACAATTTTACCCATGAAATTGGTGTAACGAATCTAATTGTATTACAGTAGAGTTTCGTCATACCTCTTGATAGAAATCCCTAAAGTTTAACAGTTAAAAAACCTAAGAATTTAGCTATTTGCCAAACATTTTTGCTAAAATGTAGTTACAGTAAGTACATTCAATGTTTGACATAATTTTGGGGATGTGGTTTTGTTGTCCTATGGTAGAAAAAACCCCAGCTAAAAATAAGAATTAGTTTAGATTGTGGTGTGTAAACTTTCTTTTCACATGGGCCAAAATTGTGCCATGGCACTTGCATTAAAAATGCAAAATTAATTCTAATGTGAAACTTTTCACTTTTGTTAGGCTCAAAACTTAACATGAAACAATTAAGGTAGTCTGATTTCTGTAGAAAAGGCATATAGATATTTTAAAAAGCCATACCATTTGCAATGTTTGGAGGACGTTATTTTTTTATTTGTTTTGGTGGAGAACATTTTTTAGTTTTCAAAGGCTTAGCATCAACAGTTATAAATTGTTAAACTGTTCTCAAAAAAAAGGTATGGAAATGGTTTCATTAGTTATTTGTGGAAATTTTACCTGTCTTTCTTATCAGTGTGCCGGGAATGAGAGACATCTTGATGAAGTCTTCCAGAGTAACAATGGCTGCCTCCTATATGAGGGGAACATGATGTACTAATGAGAAATGGGATACTGGAAGAAAAACAATTTACAGAGGAGAGTAGCCAACGCTACTGATCTAAATGGATTACTGGAGTGGTACATATACAAGTGAACAAAAAAAGAGCAGTAGGATAAATAATGTAGGAATACTTCAAAACCTAACATGTCAGCTG
The DNA here is from genome assembly GCA_963556495.2 of Valencia hispanica. Classification (NCBI taxonomy): domain Eukaryota; kingdom Metazoa; phylum Chordata; class Actinopteri; order Cyprinodontiformes; family Valenciidae; genus Valencia; species Valencia hispanica. The sequence goes on along the minus strand of OY747718.1, from coordinate 31,017,403 downwards.
AGAAAGAAATGGCTTGAAATCTGTGTTCCCTTGTGTGCTAATAAAATCTTGTTATCGCTACACACTCACCATGTACTACCGCTCACCTATGGAAAGAGAGAGCGTGGAAAGGTCAAGGGCGTACATCATTATCCCCATCATCTGAGAATGCATTCCAGGCAACTGTGATTTTTAACACAAGAGCACATGACCTGCAATAAAAACCTGGAGCCACAGATGCTCCTGGCTTTCAGGCTGCCAGGAGCATCAGACACAATTTCTTATGTTTCTTTATTTGCAACACATAAAATTCAAAAGACAACAACTGTGGCACTGGGTCTGTTTTAAGTGAAGCAGTTTATGTATGTGGTTTATTTTTGATGGATTTACGGATGGATGGATGGATAGTTTGAAAATGTAAATAATGTGTGGGATGTGTCACATATGTTTTAAACATAGTTTAAAACATTTCGATCCCAGTTCTACATGGTTTATAAGGCACTGGAAATATTACAATACACTTAAGCCCACAGCCTTCTGCACCAAAAAATGGATTTCACAGGGGCGACAAAACAGAAACGACATGCTTCATGTTAGGAAACAAAGACTGGTGATATTCACAGATCTGAGCTTCCTAATGTGCCATGCCAAGATTAGGAGGGGAAATAAGTTTATATTTAAGATTTTTTTATGTCTCCCACAACCAATCTGTTATGGAGACTCTTTTTCACAGCCTGATTCCACTTGTGAATTTAGATTATTTTATTCAGCCATTAAAGAATATAATTCCTAATAAGAAATAATGTTTCTTGCTGTTACTTTATTGCTTTTTTATTCACTGGGTCACTACTTTTAAATATAATGTGGAGCCTGCACAGTGCTGCTGTGTCCATGCATAGATTTAGGCATCTGTAGTTTCTTTTACTGTGTCATTAGTTGGCCAACTGCTGTGTCATTATAGAGTGAAGGCATGGGTGGAAGAAGCAGGAGAACAAGGCTCGGCAATCTCTCTCCCTCTCTAAGATCCTCCTCCGCATGTCTCCTTCAGTCCGTCTGTCCGTCTAGCTGTATGGGCTTATTTTGGTCCATTTTTTCTCAGTCTTCCATCTTTACACTTGCGCATGCTAATACAGATTTTCTCCACATTATCAAATTATGTGCAGTCATCTTGTTTCCTCCAGTTCAAACCACATGATTTCTTTGTTGAAACTAAACTAAAGGGACTTTAGGGGTGGGCACATCCATTAGCATCGGGGGGGGGGGGGGGGGGGGGTGTTTAATCAGCTTCACATTTGAGTGGGGGGAGGGAAGCAGGGGCTCTTTTTACATCCTTATTTTACCCCTTTTACATCTCCCCTGGAGACCGGGAGGAGGAACAGGCTGTCTGGTCTGGGCTGGGGCACTACTGTGGCGGTTTTGGGGGTCTGCTTGTCTCCATCGTAGAATGAAGGGGACCACCTCCTGGGTCCAGGGGCTAGTTGCCCTGCTGGGGTATCTGTACCTGGACTTGGGAGTATAGAGTGTGTATGGAGGGTACGAGTGGGTGTACAGCATCCATCCTTGTGTGTCATTGTGTTAGGTGTGTGTGCGAGAGTGTGTGTGCGTAGGAGGGAGGAAACGTGTGATTCTGCCTGTGTGTCCTTGTGTATCCGTCAGGTTGGGTCTTGGGCTGCCCACCTCTCTTGGTGGATCTCAGGCCTCCTCCGTCACACTCTCTGCCAGTGACTGGTGCTTTTGCCCATCCGAGCGTTGGTGGCTCCTGATGTCCGGGGCTGAATGCTCGAAGGTGTGCCGCTTCACCCCTGGTGTCTCCCTGGCGGGGCAGGGGTAGATTGGTGTATTGGTTAGCCGGTGTGTCAGGCCGATGTTTGTCTTTTGGCGCCTAAAAGGTGGGGGCCCTGGGCCAGAACAATGGGGGTGTTTTCCTTGGAGTGGGGGTGGGGACTCGCTTTTGTTGTTTCGGAGCACTGCGGCCGTGGGTTTGGTGTGTGTTTAAGGACCGTTGGGTGTTACTAGGGCTGTCAAACGATACAATTTTTAAATCTATTAATCACAGGGTAGCTGTGAATTAATCACGACCAGTCACATTCCTAAATATGTTTCAAAAAGTAAAATTTTTGGTGTAAATAAGGGACAAAACCGGGAGCTGTTGCTCTTTTTCATTTTAGGAAATAGAAGAGAGATGCATGCAACTTTTGTTTTAAATTCCGCTATCCTATTTACATGTGGCCCTTTTAGGCAGTTGCTAAGGCAAACTAACTGGTTAACATTTTCTTAATGTGATGCTGACCGTTTATTATTAATTTTGGACAACCTTGAGCATCCTCTTCATGGGACTATATCCTAGAACAAGAGTGTCTTCATTCAGAGGCTTCACAGTTTCACAGTAACACAGACTGCTACAGGAGATCTTTCGTGCCCACAGCCATCAGGATCTATAACAACTCTTTGAAGAATTAAATAGTATGAGCTACAACAACAATTTCTCTCTGAAATCATTAAAGTATTTTTGAATAAAATCTTCCTGAACAATAGAGGGATCATTTGTTTATCAACACCGTTATGCATGCGCAAATGGTTTTACACAGAATCTTTACATTACTCCCTGGTTCCCACTTTTATTATTTCCAGTTATCCTGCAGCTGCACTGTTGGTAGATATGTTTGCTTGTTTGTTAGCCAATGCTTACCTGATGTGAAGTTACTTCTGCAGATTTTAATCATCTGTTCTTTCCAATCACTTTTTCTGATCGCTTGCAAGCAAAGACTTTGTTTTTTTACTCTTTTGTTTACCTTGAAAGCGGCGAGTCGATGGAATGCTTGTTTGTTGTTTTTATCAAAGCGACTAAAAGCAAAAGACATAATCGCGTCTCTTTCTGCAGACTACAGACGCAGCAGATCAGGTAGGGACGTAAACTGATAATCCCTAAAATACGTTCACATGGAACCATGGAGTCAGTTTGGGTCTGCTACGGTGTTTACGTGACGATCGATTACTGAAAGCAGTGCGAGTTAAATTGTGGAATAAACAGGGCAGTCATTTTGTGCATACTTTAATTGTGTTAAAAAAATTAATGTTGTTAATTCCTCGAATTAATTGACCCGTTAATCTTGACAGCCCTCCCTTTGACAGCCCTAATATATATATATAAGTTTATATAAGTTATATATAAGTATAGGCTATATAAGTATATATTTTAAATATATAGTTTGCCTAGAGAATCCTGTATTTATTAGCTTTTCTGTACTTCTGGGTTATCTGTAGGTGGTCAATGAGTTGGTTGTGGTCAAAGACCCCACTGTGATGTGCTTAAAAAAAACTTTCTAGTTTCTATTATGTTCTTTGTAGGGATTTTCAATATCGACCTTTTTTTTTTTTTACTGATATCTGATACACCAATATAGTCAAAATTTTAATTCCCGATATTGATACAAACCAATACGGCTGATAGACGTCTAGCTACACATTCAAGGTTGGCTCAGAAATGCTGAAGCAACAGGATATATTGCAGGTTTTTCCAAACAAACAAAAATATCATAAAAACTATACTTCAGATCTGTCATATTTTGACATTTTAAGAGAGATCAGAACTAGCTGAAGAGTTTGATGTATAATATGTGTCTGGTACGAAAGTAAGGTATCAAAGTTGTGTCATTAAAGCTACATTGGGTATTTTTTTGAGTTAATTCTTAGCAAAAGCCCCTTTGTTCTTTTAAAAATATGTGTAATTACTTCCACCTACTAATGAAGGTATTCTCCTAAGTGTAGAATCTGCTATTCAGAATACATACGCGGGGGTCGCGCGAATGGCTGAATCCATGTTGAGCCTCTATCGTTGAAATACATTCGCCAACGAGGGACATTCCTGAATATTCTAGCTCCGCCTTTCGCGCTTTGGCTACACTCAGTTGCACCGTGACGAATGCCAGAGGGAAATGGTCTACTCGCAACGCGGCATATGTCTGACTATATAACTAAATACAATGTAGTTTTCTAAAGAAACCTAATCACTGGAAGGATCACTGGACGAAGTCGTAGTACTGGAAGCCATGTTAACCTTGGTATGAAACGGCCACTGTAGGAGTTAAAACGCACTCGGAATGGGGGGATGGGAGGTGGGGCTAGAACGTAATATTCAGCTGGTTGTTTCACCGCTAGATGGGAGAAGTTCTTACACAATGTAGCTTTAAAAAAGTAAAAACGGATACCAATAATTTTCTGCGTCATTTTATTGCCAATATCGGCCGATAGCAATGGTTGGTCGATAATATTAGACATTCCTAGTTCATTCCTTGCTTAAAGATCTTAATTTAACAACGTAGCAACTTCTTGTGCTTTATAGTTTCTTGCAAGACTTTTCAGACCCCCTGAACTTTTTCACACCTTAATCAAAGAAACAACAGAGAGGCCGGTTTCTCTGGAGGAGTCTCATAGTTCCAAGGCTCAGGTGTGACAATCTTTCAGCATGACAACTAATCTGGCTTTCCACAAATCAGATCCTTGCAAATAACCCATACTATAGTGAAATATGGTGGTGGCAGCATCATGCTGTTGGGATATTTGGAGGGACATGGACAGGGAAGATGCTTAGAGTTGATGGGTAGATGGATAGAATTAAACACAGAGTTAAAATGAGCCAGTCAAAGTGCAGACCCAAATCTGACAAAGAAAGAGTGTCAAGACTTGAAAACTGCTGTTTTCAAATTCTCTCCATCCAATCCAACTCAGCATAAGCTAGTTTGTGAAGAAAAAATGGCTAAATCTTAATTCACTTGTTACAACCTATAACTTGCTTCCATTTCACAAATTATGCATTACTTGTGAAGCACATAAAGTCCCAATACATTCGTTGAAGTTTGTCATTATAATGTCACAAAAGTGAAAAAGTTCAGGAGGTATTGATACTTCTGCAGAAGTGTTTCAATCAATCAATTAATTAATCTTTATTTATAAAGCGACTTTTGTACAAAATTGCATCTCAAATTGCTTTACAGATTAAAACTACCCCGCATAAAACCACATTCCCATCCCTCCCCCACAGAATTAAAAACATGATCACAGTTATGCCCCCTCCCCCAAACCAACCCTCATGCGCATTCACTTCAAAGCAAGAATAAAAACAAAATATGTGTTTATCGTGTGTTTTACTTTGAGTCCTCAGCTCCCACTTAAAAACACACATTAACAACTACAGATTGACCTCTGAACTTATTTTCTTATTACATGCCACTATAATTGTATTCAAGTTTGAACATGCTTTGAGAAAGATTTTTTTTAAAATTTGAATTTAAGTAGATAACTCATCTAAAATGTCCTGAGGAAATAAAGAGATTGGTAAAAAGAAACAGGATAAATTAGATAGAAAAACAATGTCCGCGTGAGATGATTTCTAATGGATGCTTCTATAAAAGAACACATTACCTTGGAAGAAAGAAATCATAAAAGCAAATGCCATTTTTATGAGAACAAATAAACAAGAACCTGACACAGCAAAGCTTTTCAGAAGAAATGTCGCACAGTAACAGACGTACAGCTGTGGGAGGCGACAGTATTACATTGGAGTGCTTATACCATACACACTCTCGATTGCTTGAGTGGTTGAGTTTGCATTTTAAAGAGTATTCAGGAATTTGAAAATGAACACAAAGAAAGCTAGATTAGATTTCCCAAAAGGGATGGGAAAATGTGCAAAATGTAGTCCTGCTAAAAGGGGTTGTAGTCCAGAGTGTTACTGGGTGTCGAAACTTTAACACCGTTACTTATCTTTTGTCACCCTTCTGTTCCTATTTAAGGTGAAAGCTTTTAGCATGGAGCTATGCAGATTTGTGTTCTCTTTTTATTTTATTTCTCGTCATGTGTGCAAAGGCATTGCTGTCACCAATCTGCTCGGAGAGAAGGGGGCCGTCGACAAGTTGCAGCGGGGCCATCAACTCCGATGGTTGAACACAATTCACGGGAACATGTTTGCACACATCTGCTCCTGTGAGACTGAGGGAAATGAACAAAAACGGCGTTCCCATAGAAACAAAGGAAAGTTACCCCTCTCCCAAATCTTGCCTGAGAGGTGTGCTGGTTTGCTTTTGCTCAGTGTGCGTCAGACCATGTGGACCGGTGATAAAGCGTCTCTCCGGAACACAGAGAGGACCCCCCACCAACGCTGCCACCTCTTCCTGCATTCAGGAGAACAGACGCCAGTTGTTCTCCTCCTCTTTTATCTGCCTATGTTGTATAAGGAGACCACCAGCGTGTCGGGCCAGACTTATTTTACGTTCAACCTGAGTCATCCACTGTTCTTTTCACTGAATCAAAGCAGAGCTGCGGAGAATTTCCCCCCTGAGGTGGTCAGACAGGAAATGCAGTCACCTACAGCCCGTCTGATAATATGACTCCACACATGGAGGCCCATGTTAGAGCTGTTTCTTTACCATGAAAATCCACGGCAGCTGGACACATAATTGGTCCAATATTACTATTACCCAGGTAGCAGGAGTGTGTTTTTGTGTTTGTACATGCATATGTGTGCGTGAGTGTGTCCCTCTTAACAGGAGGGTGCCGGACTCGGGAGGCAGAAAGAGCAGTAATTATGGCCTCCCATGTTCAGCAGAAACATCAGAGGGAAGTAATTTGTTGCTCTATATTTAATCAGTGGAGATAACGAGACCGACTGCGGCTGTCTGGGCCGATGGGCAGGCGGACAAGCAGGAACGCCATTTCCTCCCAAACCCATTAGTCTTTAATGTAGCCTGCCGCACTGTCATAGTTTCATACTTTTCTGTTCAAATAATCATTATCTCCCTTTCCATCTTCAAGTTGATCAAGTGTATGCTTTCTTTTCCTCACCTTTGTTCTTTTACTATTTACCGCCCAGCCCTCCCTTCCCTCGGCTTCTGTTTCTTGACACAATAAAATAAGTGTTTTCCCCGACTCAGCAACCCAAAGCACCTCCTTGTTTACTCTTTTCGTCATTATCCTCACCTCTCTTATTGACTGTCTGTCTCTTCATCCCTCTCTTAGGGTGCAGGTGGAGTTCTATGTGAACGAGAATACTTTCAAGGAGCGCCTTAAGCTCTTCTTCATCAAAAACCAAAGATCCAGTAAGTCCTCGAGTTTTGCAGCTCATCTTCAGCTGTCTGGAAACTAAATGTGAATTTTTCTGTTTGCTTCTACTCAGTTCGCTCCTACTTTTGCTCAGAAAGATGTGTTTCGTTTTCGTGTCCCAAGCTCTGTAACTCTTGCTCTGCATTTCATCATCTGTTTCCTCAACTTGTCCTCTCTTTGAAACTGTCTCATCTGTATGTGTAGTTGTTAAGATCAAACATGTTTCATTTAGATTTTTAAACTCTTTCCTGTTAGCCATTTACAGAAAACTCCACATTTATTGGCACCCTTAGTTAAAGTTAAAGCTTTATCACACATTGATCTTTTTCTTTTCACACTAAGAGCCCATATTATAGATTTCATACTTTTTACTACCCCACTTTACTAATAGGACAGCACAGTCTACTGCTACAACAATCTACAAAGTGAGAAAATACTGAAAGATCTCTCTAGATCACAGTTGTCAGACTCCAGTCCTTAATGGCCGGTATCCCATAACTTTTAAAAGTGTTTTTTGCTTTGACATGCCTGAATCAAATTATTAGGTCGTTTAGGATTTAGGAATAGGGTTTAGGTTAAGTGATTGAGATGACCATGAAAAAAACATTAGTTTTGTGTCTAGGCCTTATGTTTGGGATCATTAATCTGCTGAAAGATTACATATTTTAAGTTTTCTGGCAGATGCCACCAGTTTTAACTCCGAATTTTGTGTCTCAAAAAGTTAATAATGGCCTGGATTCTAACAAGGTTCCCAGAGCCCTTGGAGCAGAAATCGTCCCAACTCACCTGAAGTGTTAGCTGCCAAAAACCCACAATCATTATTCATCCAATAATGCATCCAACCAATGCCCACCATTCCAGTTAAATTCCCAGTAGACTAGTTTCCTGATATGCATTCTAAGCAACCAGTTGGCACAGAGATAGAGTTTAATGGTTGTCATGGACTTTTGGCGACCCCAAGATTTTACTTCTGTTTCCAGCTAACTGTGTGTGATGGCAGGAAAAACTTGATTCCTTCTCCAGCCTTCCTTGTCACAAATCCAGCCGTGTTGAACTTTTTAATTGTGTCTTTAAATATAGATGTGGGTATCTTTAGGAAAACAGATCAACACACATCTGCCTTACTTGAACAGCATATACACTTGTCTTTCCCGTTTTTAACAGTGGCTAAGAGAAATGGGACTGTCTGTCATGTCTTATATTACATTGTATTTTACAGGAATTGAATGGACTGCCTTTAATTGGGGAATATTCAAAATAAGTAATTCCTAATTAGTTTTTTTTAAATAAATGAATGTAAGCATATTAAAAAGTTGTATTTGTATACAATTTGCAGTGTGCAATCATAACTAAAATGTACAACAGATTTATTTTAAAGCTTTTTAGGCATAAAATGGTGTAAAAAGTAACTCACATTTAGATTTGTTTGCTGATTGTTTTAATAAGCTTGCCTTTGTGTTTTTGGGATTTAAAACATTCAGTGGCGGTTTCTTATCAATTTGCATTGCAGGTCTGCGAGTGCGAATGTTTAACTTTGCTCTAAAAGTGCTGAGCTGCCTCCTCTACATCGTCAGAGTCCTGCTTGACAACCCACAAGAGGACAGACAGGACTGGTGAGAGAACTGGCGATAACACGGGGGATTAATGAGGTGAAACTCTGTGACTTTAAGGGTCTGATAACGGTCACAAGAGCACCAGGTCAATAAATGAGATGACAGTGTATCTAAAGCATCTTGCTAAAATTATTCCATGTGAGATTTTTGCAAAAGAAATACAGGATGTAGAGGAATATCTGCTTTGAGTTTTTGGCTTGCGTAGTTTTAGTGAATGTGGCATAGAAAAGGAATTTTATTGAAGTGGGTTTTTTCTTCTTTGTTGTTTTTCCCCCTGCAGTGGCAGCAGAGTTAACTGCACCAAACAGAACACATCATCCCGTCCCTGGAGTGAGTTTGACTGGTAAGCATACAAACTGCTGCGGTTCTAATGAGGAGTGATGACTTCTGCCTGGAGCCAATGAGAACGAAATCACACATCCAGGAGGACGAACAACCACGACCCCCGGCTCACCGGACGGAAATGCTGTATAATGTAATCAATGCAGCTTCACTTAACTGGTGCAATCTGCAGTATTGATATTAAGCAGCACAGGACCTCATTCATTTTTCACAATCTAGCTGTATTGAATACCTGTCAACATAATACGTATGTAGTGCCTCTGCAGCCTAATCAACAGTGATCTAGTAGAGATAAAGTATGTAATATACTACAGCAGAGACAGGGGAGCTCTAGATAGCATGCACAGACCTGAGGCTGTGTCATATCTCCTGTTCGGAGGACCTATTGATCTAATTGATGTCCAATGACACTGGCTAAGCTCTGGGTCCAGTTGAATAAGGAGCCTGACATAGTACGTTCAGGCCGCCTCCCTTTGCAGGCAACAGACTTATGGCATCACATTCATGGCAGGCAGCCACGATAAGCTCCAGCATGCCTTGAATGGGGAAAAAAATACTCATTCTGTCATAATAAGAATGCTAATTTGAATCTGCAAAAATTACTTTGCTTCTTCAATATGAGCCCTTGTGTTTCCGCTGGGAACAGCCTGATTAACGCAGCAACTTGAGTTGTGTTTGTAGACACTGTTGCAGTGTTTGGGAAAAGGGAGTTGCCTGCATTTTTCATTGTAATGATATCTTTGAAAACATTGTCTTTACTCAACTAATTTATACCCTCTAACCCCCTTTCCCCCCCATTCCTCTCTGTAGGAAACTCATCATCTGGGTTGACAGACCTTTACCGCTGTGGGCATTGCAGGTCAGATATGTATTATCATATGCCTTGTTAAACATTTTTCAGCAAAGGGTCACTTACACATACTTGCATGTGGGACATACATTAGTCAGCCACAAAATTAAAACCACCTGTCATCTTTCAATGGGTTCAATGCACCACAAATTTCTGATCACTAAATTTGTAAAGCTGCTGATGGATGGATATCACATCACTTTTACTTTCCCACAAAGGGGCTGGTACACTAAAGTTTTAGTGAAAGTTGGTGCAACTTTTAAGTGACTTATAGCAACAAAGTCTTTAAATCAGTCATCAGAGGGGCTTCAACAGTAACATTTAACTATTAATAACAATTTAGATGAATAAAGTCTTCTGGCTGCCATCAGTCACATGATGACCATTACCGACGCTCATCCTTGATTGCTATGCTTTGCTTTGCGTGTGAGGCTGGGGTACAAGCGGTAAGTAGGATATACAATATACTACACAGGACTACTATTAGCCTACTATGTACACGTTAAGTTATCTTGTGACAACTGACAAAGTAAAATGAGCATGCTGTGCGTGCACCGTGCAACTGCACCACATAACATTACCTGTCCTTTTACTAACAAGCTCAACCACTGACATCTGTCCCGAGCCCATGGTAGAGGGGGGATTCAGAACTGGGCCCTCTATTTATAGAATCATAGCCAAAAATAATTTTTTTCAAAATAGACCTGTTTGTGAATGAAAATATAGTCCTGATTTTGAAGTTACATAAAACCGTTTTTATTTATTTATTCTTCCCAAGTGTCAGTAGTGGTTTCAGATCCACCTCCACAAACACAGAAGTGGTTTTGCCGTTGAGAAAGCATCTGAATTTGAGTTTATTAGACTGCTCCAGCACTGTATACAAAATCCTCTGTGCGCTAATGGCTGGGAGAAAAAAATATTCGGCCTCAATCAGTCCCTGCGGTAGAACTTCAGCTCCTGAAGAAAGGTTTGACCCATAGCCTTTGCACATCACATCTAAAAATGTCACATAAACAGTGGCCTAAAAATACTGCACGAACAATTTGGACCGTAGCTGGTATGGAAAGCCAGATGTGCCACAATACGAATAATCAAAATGTCCAAAAAGTGATATTTTTATATGTGAAAATGTTAATAAAACCTGAAATGCATTTGTAAAATAAATAAATCAATTCATATCCAAACAAATATATTTTATTTTTTATATTTAAATTATTTGAAATTTTATCAGTATTTTTTTTTACCTCATGGCTGTGTGCTGAAGATAACATACATTTATTTTATCTCTACAGGTGCTAACACTACTATAGAAAAGTAGAGTTAGCTCCTCTGAGCTGTTTTGATCTTTAAAGCTCCTTCAGCAGAGTTACTGGGGAGAATAACCTATCAGATATTAGGGTTGATTTAGTGGGACACAGCTTCAAGATAAATGATTCCGTAAAGTACTTTATAACCCTTGTTTAATCAGCCTATCACTCCTACAACAAATTTGTATCCCATCAGATAAAAAATAGGCTACATTTGCTTTGAATGATCCCCATCTGATAACGTTGATTCATCATGTTGTGATTCCCTATTAGATTCTTGATGAATATTAGTTGTTGTTATTTAGGATGGTATAAGTTATGTCCTTGTAAACCGTTTTAAAATCTTGTTCTATGTGCCCCTTTTTAACTTTGAGCCCCTGCCCCTCTGAAGCTCTCTGCGTGGCCCTGTTCCACACAACTTAGTGTTCTCAGCTCAACCTGTTAACATTTAGATATTTGAACCTCACTGATTTGGAAAGGAGTGGTCTGTAAATTCTAGTTGCCAGCTATTACTTAGTGCATCTGGTACATTATGGTCACCTGTTGCAGAGCATGTTACTGATATAAAATTATTTAAAAAGGATTGTGGCCTAATGGGTCTTTGGTCAAAACTTTGTTTTTATTGCCATGTCTTTGCAATTCAGTGGGATTCGTTATTTTTCTCAGAAAACTGTCGGCGGTTAGCGTCATTGAGTTAGCGGGATTTGCACATCTTGACTGTTTAGGTGTATGATCGTATCAGGATGCAGTCGAACCGACACCAAAACATGATCAATGTCCTGTGCTTCACCTATAAAGTGTTTTCATTATGTGGCTGGCAGGTGTATATCTCCATGCCAACATTTGTTTTGCATTTATTTGCAAATAAATTTTTGTCATGCCGTCAAAGGGATTTGACACATCGAGATGAGATTACTGTAGTTAAAATGTGTTTACACTTGCAGAGTGATTATACACATAGAAATGTAAATATAAAAAAATGATCAGACACAAGAATGTCTGTTGGTTCATTTAAACCTATTCCCTCTGATGCAAAGCCATCAGCCCTCCCACTGATTCCTCCTACGCTCTTCATCTCTGTGCCTCCTAATTTCTCCCCCCCCCCCCGTCTATTCTGCCTCTGTGTCTGTGCAACCATCTCTTAACTGCCATCTCTCCCTCTCTTTTCGCAGGTGCTTGTGGCTTTCATCAGCTTTTCAGAAACTATGTTGCTCCTGTATCTCAGCTACAAGGTGAGCCACTTGTGGCCCTCGATGGCCACTCTGAAGCCTTTTGTGATGTCTGTGGCTATGATGTCCACATTCTGTTTGCACTTTGCATTTCTCTTTTTTTGTCTTCATGTTTGCTCCTCCAGTTTGAGTGGCCCTAAAGCATATTCACATTGTTCTGTAATATATCAGAGGAGCTTTAGGGGAACCCCCTGTGTCGAGGCACCTGGGAGGGGGGAGAATCCATCCATGGGTCGCCCTGCTTTTGATGTATTTGACACTGTAAGCCTATGAAGGGCTCACTCCACAGATTCCTCTGGAGGATGGAGGTCTTAGCATTTAAAGCTGACTGATTCCTGTGGACTCAGCCTGTGACTGTCCACCTACACTAGTCAGATTCAGGTCAGCATGCAGGCAGGCAGCAGACACATAAAAACAGCAACGGCTGACATCTTAATTGAACAGCAAGGCTTAGAGCAAACTGAGTAAAGGTGCTTCGCCTTGCAAACCTACACAAGGGAGTTGTATAACCTGTATACATCCTGATGTATTTTATAGTAGATAAGCTTCCCCTCCAAGCAATATAAGTTAACTCCTAAGGTCAAAGTGACAATAAAGTTTCCTGACCTCTATGTTTGGATTCTGTTTCCAGGGAAACGTTTGGGAGCAAGTCTTACGTGTCCCATTCATTTTGGAGATGATCAGCACCGTTCCCTTCATGATCACTGTGAGTGGAAAATATAAGCTTTACCGAGCACCGATAACACAGGAAGCTCTAAGGCAGGCCCTTCGTTTTGACCCTTACAGGCTGCTACAGTGATATATTGAGGATGTCACAACAGGCTCTTGCTCACATAATCTCTTCTCTCACTAGAGATTTCAGGACTGTGCAACATAATAAAAAAGGTGATATGACAGAGACTCCAGTGCTCTTTTTTTCTCCTGACAGGTGATTTTGCCTTCGTTGAGAAATCTTTTCATCCCCGTATTTCTCAATTGCTGGCTGGCCAAACATGCTTTGGAGAACATGATAGTAAGTGAAGCTGCTGGTCAGAGGCTGCATGCACTTATCATAGGCAAAAATCCCATAATTTGACATCGAACTCTTAAATTTCAAGAACCTCTGGTGCACAAGTTTGCACATATTGTGGATCCTTTGCATCCTTTTACATCTGGTGAAAAACTAGACAGGACATCATTCTGACAATCAACCATGGTAGTGGTAGTGTGATGGTTTTGTTTGTTTATACTTTGGTATATTAAATTAAATAGCACTAATCTCAATGAAAAATATGCTTCATACCAGATTATAGCTCAGCCGTTTCTGACACAAAAACATACATTACTCAAAAACATTAAACAAAAGATAACATATATACAGGTACAAGAATAAAATACAATAGAATAGAATAGAAAGGTAGCACAACCAGTCATTAGGTTAAAAAACAACTACTTTTTCATACAGGTCCAGGTTGGTTTGAATAGCTTTTTTTCCCTAAGGAAATTAAATTATTTAAAACAGCTTTTTGTATTTAAATAGGTTATTTTTGTGTTAATTTTTTTTGATGTTCTGAAACATATAAATGTGACAAAAAAGCAAAAACAGAAGAACTCTGTAAGAGGGCAAACACTTTATTTTGCTCTGAATATTTAAACTCTCTTTTTGGTGGAATTGGTGTCGTTCATTGTAATTGGTTTGTTTTAGGGTCTGAACAAGGTTTTTAGAAAAATTCTCAGAATTAGTTTTTATCATTAATGATCATTCCATACATTTAATATATATATATATGTATATATATATATTTATTAAAAAAAAATTTAAGTCCAGATTTAACATGATATCTACACCCATGATGAGTGTATGTAAACTTCTGCCCATAATGGTATATCTCCATTTAGTTTTACAATTCTTGTCATCTCACAGTTGCTTTATTTGTGGGTATGAATTTCTTCTTTCCATCAATAGTCCATCCCTCCTTCTCTGTGTTCATAACAATCTCACTAAAGTTGCTTCCTTGCTACTTCATATATTGTAATGATTACAATTTCTCATCTCATTTAAATATTTCATTAATTTTTCCGCCTTGTTTCCATCAACTTGTGCTGTCTGAGTTTTAATTTTTGAAATAGAAATTTTTCTCTCTGTCCGTCTGCAGAATGATCTCCACAGGGCGATCCAGCGGACACACTCAGCCATGTTCAACCAAGTTGTGATACTTATCAGCACGCTTGTCTGTCTCATGTTTACATGGTGAGCACTGCAACTTAACAAGGAGGGAGGGGCAGCAGGTAAAGAACAGAAAGGTATTTAGTGGAGACGTAATAGGACGTTAGCTGTGTAGGAGAAAGAAAAGATGAGAGGAGGCAGCAATAGAGTAAGAAAAAGGAAGACATCGAGAGGGACTGAAAATTGCAGCTACTGGAGCTGAGAGAGAATGGCAGAGAGAAGAGAGGTAATTGGTTACTGTCGGACTGAGAAGGGGCTCTTAAATGACAGCAGGTGATTGCTTCAGTGAAGTGGAGGAAGTGTCAGCTTGCCTCACACGTGGGGCAAAAGGCAGGAGCAAATCCAGGAGATTCTATGCACATCGCTTGAGTTAAGCTCTCTGACCACTTCGAGTTTGACATTTTCTTATTGACTCACACATCAGCTGAAGATTATGATAAAAGCCACAGAATATGTTTATGTAGAAATTTCCAACAAAGGCTTTCAGGCATGCAGCCACCCCCGTCTTTGCACATAAAAAGTCACAGATATTGGCACAGGTGTGAAAAACATTTCCACATGAATAATGGCTCCCCTGAGCGCCTATGCCTCTCACAGCAGGGGAAGTGTATTTGATGCTCACTTTGCTGTTCTTTCTGTCTCCGTCTTTTCCATCCTGCAAACCTCCATAAGTATCTGCGGCATCCAGCACTTAGAGCGAGCTGGAAACAACTTGACCCTGTTCGACTCGCTCTACTTCTGCGTGGTCACTTTCTCCACGGTGGGTTTTGGAGATGTCACACCGCAGATATGGCCTTCACAGCTTCTGGTGGTCATCATGATCTTTGTGGCACTTATCGTGCTTCCCATCCAGGTAAAGAAAAAAACAGTGATCATATTTACAGTGCTTTGCAAATGTATTTATACATTTTTTGTGAAAAGGTTTCAATTAAAAGCCATTCATGAAAGAAAGTCATAATAAGTTCCATTTAAGATTGTCAAAAGCCATATAGAGTATCATCCCGAACACACCATCACCACTGTGAAACATGGTGGTGACAGTATCATTCTGTGGCTATTCTTTTTTATAGGGGACATGGGGACTGGTTACTAGGAAGATAGATGCAACTAAATACAGGACAATCCAGGAAGAAAACCTGTTAAAGGACGCAAAATAGTAAAGATAGGGGCACATAAGTCCTGTGTCAGAATGGCCTAGTCAAAGTCCATATACAATTCCAATTGGGAATATGTTGCTCAACTTTCTAATTTTGACCCCCCCCCCCCCCACACACACACACCACTAATACCAAAAAAGGAACAATTTCTTCTCGATTTACTATATAGAATCCCAATAGAAAATTTAAGTGTGTGGTTATGATTTGACAGACTGTGTAAAAGCTCAAGAGGTATGAATACGTTTTTCAAAGTATTATCTAACTATGCACAGATAAAAGAATGCAGGTATTATTCAAGTAATGATAATGAAAGCTGTGTTTATTTGGTGAGCTGCAGAATCCCTGAGGCAAAAACTCATTTTATTCCAATGTGTTTTATTAAACTATAAAAGCATAAGATGAAGTTATATTTCAACAGAAAAGCCAGTGTTTTTTCCTGGCTGAACAACTATATTCACATTTAATGATCATGGAAGAAAATATCACAAAGATTCATTTAGCAGACTCCTTGTCCCCCTCAAAAGATTATTATTATTTTTTAATATGCCAAGAACATTAAAGTTCCTCCCCTTATCTCTAACAATCTTGTATCTCCCCCTTCACACAATAATTGGATGACTCACAGCATCCTACGTAGATTTACGACGTTATTTTTATTCCGAGAGCAACAGGAAGGAGTCTTCCACACTCAGTCAATTTCCCCAATCCTATCCTTGTCTCAGAGCTGCTCCATAAAAGTCTTATTTATGAAGGAGACTTAGAAAAACTGTTTACACACATACAGGGGCTGACAAAACACCTCGGAAAATGCATCGGTTTGATTGTTTCCCGGCGGTTCTTCCTAAGATGTGTGATTGCCGTACCTGTGTTTCTCCCAGAACATGTGAAGTTGTTAATGGGATTCATTCCCACTGAGCAGGTGTGTTATCTGCAGTTAGAGTAGTTCTCTCTGGATCTAGACCCTCTGTAGATGCACAAATAATAAGTCACAAGATGATGAGGAGTTTCGATGAGACACTGGAGTATTTTCTTTGCTATTTTTCTTTTTAATTCAATTCAGTTTATTTATAAAGCAACAATTCATAACAGATGTCATATCAAGGCACTTTACAAGAAAAGTCATTTCAATTCAATTGTACATACATTCCAATCAGTTTGAAATTTTCTATTTAAGAAATCCCAGCATATTGTGTCAAGTCATTGACTTGCAGCATTCACTACTCCTGAACGAACATATAGCGACAGACAGTCGCCTGCGTTGTGTTGCTGACATAACAGCAATCCCTTGTACTGAGCATGTAGCGACAGTGGAAAGGAAAAACTCCTCTTTAACAGGAAGAAACCTCCAGCAGAACCTGGCTCAGTTCGAGCGGCCATCTGCCACGACCCTCTTGGGGTTCGACAAGACAGAGCAGAGGCAAAAAATGAACAAAAAAACTGATGTAGAAGTACTTTCTATATTAAAGAAAGTAAAAAAAAGATAACAGGACACCAAGATAACTCAGCGACTGGGATGCCCAACGTCCAACAGGGCATTGCAGCTAAGCAGGATACCAGACCAGGTGTAGCTTCTATGGAGAGAAAAACACTGAAAAAAACAAGGTTACCAGCCAAAATAACAGCAAATAATGCAACTGGAGAGTAGTAGAAGAGAAAAGTAGCAGAGTGAAGAAAAGTGGTCAGTCTGTCCTCAAACTGTCTAAGCCTATAGCAGCATAACTACAGAGCTAGCTCAGAATGACCAAAGCCACTCTAACTATAAGCTTTATCAAGAAGGAAAGTTTTAAGCCTGGTCTTAAAAGTAAACAGAGTGTCTGCCTCACGGACTAAAACTGGGAGCTGGTTCCACAGGAGAGGAGCCTGATAACTAAACGACATTATCAAGGGCTTTATATGTTAGAAGGAGGATCTTAAATTCTAGTCTGGATTTAACAGGCAGCCAATGAAGGGAGGCTAAAACAGGAAAAATGTGATCTCTATTTATCACAACAGGGTTTTAATCATCTATCTTAATCACAACAGATTATTTGGTTGGATTTACATTTCAAGCATCATTCAGTCACTCTCTGACTATGTTTGGCTAGATGAATGAGGTCTAACAGTTTTAACAGGGTTTGACTTTCCTACAAAGACCCCAATTATTTGTCATACATGAGCCATATTTAAAATATCTACAGCAACTAAATTGGTACATGTTACAGAATACTTTTTTGATCAGAGTAGTTAACAATAGTTCAGAAAACAGTGTAATAATGTGACTATGACTCAATATTGATTTTCCTTTTAACAAAAAAGGCTGTTGTGGCAATCTAAAATGCAGTTAAATGTAAATGTGTTGTTTTATTAAATGTTACAATTGCTTGCCCTTGGTCTTTAACTGGGACTGTATCCCACGCTAACTTGATCAAAAGCTTTGTCTGCATTCCAGCTGCGCCTGGGTGATTGCAAATATCCTCACAAAGCCCTCATTACAACAAAACACTTTAGCTTCGGAACATTTAACTAAACTTGTATGAATAAATGTATGTAGAATGTTACTTTAACTTTGATATCTCATGCTCTCCACTTCCTCCTCACATCTTTCATCCATAAATACCCTGTGACATTTAGAAACTGGCCCCTGCTAGCCCCGAACTGTCTGTGTTTAGTTGGAGGGGGTGTTTGTGACTCAGTGTGTACCTGTGTCTGACTCTGACCATAGTCTGGGCTGCAAAGAGCCACAGGTCACACCTGATTTACTTATTTTTCTTTTACTTCTGCTATCTTGGTTTTCGAGACAGAATCCTACAACATTAGATACTGTACCTTTTGATTGAATGTGATTCTGAACAAAAATTAGAAGAAAGGTCAAATTTCCTTCATTACAACTCAGTTTCATCACTTCGGAGAGTTCACTTGAAACAAATCTTGGTGTTTTCTATTAGAACCTTGTTACATCAATAATCTCAAAATATCTGCATGAATTCTGGCAAAATAAAAAAAAAATTATCCTGTCAATGTTCCATGGTTCTTAAACATGTACACGCCCTTGATGAAGCATCAGATTTTTGTAATTTGAAAAACGAAACGCTGATAAATAATTGTAAAACTTATTCCGACAAAAATTTAGCATTAGGCACCTTTCCACTATTGGAACTTCAGGATAATTTAACAGGACCTTTTTCTGGCGGGGTAAATCAGTCCGCCCGGTCCTCTTTGCTGTCGCGTCCCCAAACAAAATTGGACCTTTAAAGAATTTGCTAAGACGTCAGAATATCACAACCATTTCGACAGTGAGTTACATCATTGATCAGAGCCAAAAGGCACCAACAGTAGCAGAGAATAATGAGCTCGACACTGGAAGAAGCAGGGATTGTTGCCTTGTTTCTATTTGCTGTGTTGCTGCTATTCTGTTTGCTATATTGTTAAACACTGCTTCACCAGCAACTCTTTCAATTTTACAAAGCAGGTTATTTGGCGACATCTGAGGATGAGTTAACCACAGCTCCCGCCCAGCGACTCTACCGGGATGTTTCCGAGTACATACCCCAAGACTGGTACTCGGTTTGTTTCTGAAATGGCCCCGAAAAACGACCCTGTTGGGCTGGCCTGGTGTAGTGGAGACATTCACATACCGTGAAGGTCCAGTAAAATTAACCTGAAGTTCCGATAGTGGAAACACACCTATTAACTGTAAAAGTCTACTGAAAAACAATTATTATACAATGTCAGAAGTAAAAATACAACAACCTGGTTGCATAAGTGTGTACATCCATAAATTAATACTTTCTTGAAGCAACTTTTGGTTCAATTTCGGTATTAAGTCTTGTTTGGTTGTGGTCTATCAGCATTCCATAGCTTGAGTTGACAATATCTGTCCATCCCAGTCCTCTTCTGGTGACCTCACAGATTTACTCTCAGATTTATTTCAGGACTCTGGCTAGGGTGTTTAAACCTGTAATTCTCCTCTCATGAAGTCATCATGTTGTTTTGGATGCATACTTGGACTCTTTGTCAGGTGTCAGGTGCAAAATAAATTCCATCTTCATGACCATCACCAAGTTTTTGTGAGTAGGCTATGGTGTTTTATTTTTGACAAAGTTTAGTGTTGTTTGTCTGTACAACCTACCTTTTGGAATTGTGTCCCAAAGATCAAGTTTGGTTTCTTCAGGCCATAACTCATTCTCCCCCAAGTTAGGTAAAGGTACTGTTTTAGAGCCCTACACTTTGCCTAGACATACTGTATAGACAAAACACATAAAGAACACAAACAACTTGACAAAAACTCCTGCAGCCTTTTCACTGTTGCTCATGACCTTTTGGCAGCCTTTCTGACATCTCTCTTTATTCTCTTTTTATCTATTTTTTGGATGCAATGTTACTTATGACCCTTATTTTCTCAAAATATCAATAACTGCCTTTACTGTAAGAGACTATGCACAACACACTGACACTTTATTGACTGATGCGTTTGTGTAGTAAAACTCTTTAGAGTCTTTGTAAAATCTCATTAAATGGCTCAGAGGTTAATGCCTTTAGCTAAAGGTTGCAAATGAGCAGGAAAGATTGTTGTTGAATAGCTGAACTGTATTTCTGGTTAATCAGATTATGTTAATTTTGTACCCAACAATGCTGAATGCTGAAATTTAATAGGAAAAATAAATAAAAATTCTTCTCATTATGGATCTGTTTGTTTTACAGTTGACCTAGACTGACTTTAGTTTTTACATCACTTAAGTGTGGAATTTCAACAGAGGTGTGTACACTTGTTTGAGCCATTGCATACATGCCTGATGATGCTTTCTTTTATCTGAGGAGCAATGAAGACTGGTCAAGAAACAGTTTATTAACAAAATATGAGGTTCAATATTTTCATTACTTGTTATTTGTTGCAACCATAATCAGAGCAGTCACAGACGCATCAGTTTGTCGTGGATTCAGTGTTAACTCCATGACATTCACATTGAAAAGATCTGTGTGTGTGATGACAAATTAAAGTCTGTAGGAAACTGTTGTCATTCCCACAGCGCTTCATTTTTTTTCAGATTTAATACTTTCTGCCATCACTCCTCCTGTTGCACCAGATAACATCTGTGCCATATCGTCTGTGCCTTAGTAATATTTCCATTACGTGTTTCTCCTTGTTAATGTCCACTATCACGTTCCACTCACCCACAATCCTGAAATCTCCACTTATCTTAATTTGCCCCCAAACACTTTCCCTGATCAAATGGAAACACTACACACTGGGCATCGTTTTTCTTTTTATATACCACCTGGGTCTTTGCTGTATTCCAGCTAACTTAATCCACTTTCCATCTGTTGAATGTGATAAATGTCGTTCTGAATGCAGTTTGAGCAGCTGGCCTTTCTGTGGATGGAGCGGCAGAAATCCGGAGGCAACTACAGCCGCTACAGGGCGCAGACGGAGAAACATGTGGTGCTGTGTGTCAGCTGCCTCAAGATCGACCTCCTCATGGACTTCCTCAATGAGTTCTTCGCTCACCCTCGACTGCAGGTCTGGTTTTAAGTAGGACAAGAAGGTTTTCAGGGGTATTTTGAAAGTCTGGATGTGTGGATGTGTGTTTGTTGCCTATAATGAACCTTTCCAGGAGCCAAAGCAGCAGAGGGTAAAGCAGGGGATTAATCCTGCAATTGCAAGGATTCAACCTCTGACTTATTCATGATGGAGCAGCTGTGAGTCTGTTTGCTGGAAGGTGTGAATATTTACTTGTTTTTCTGGGGATCATCTTACTTTTCATTACTGAGAGCAGAATGTAGCTGTAGTCTGAATATGGCTTGTACAGCTTTTTTTCCTTCTTTTTTTGTTCTGTGAAATTTGGTATTAAGTAAATAAATAAATAAGTAACATTTTTTTTTCCTTTGGGTGGTCTCTGCAAGCATCTTTGTGCTCAACACAAACATGAACATGAACCCAAGCCAAGCCTTTTGTGTTGTATTTTTTCTCTTGTCTGTGAGTAGGACTACTACGTGGTAATCCTTTGCCCCGCTGAGATGGATGTCCAGGTTAGGAGGGTCCTTCATGTTCCTCTTTGGGCTCTGAGAGTCATCTACCTGCAGGGGTCTGCCCTCAAAGACCAAGACCTTATGAGGGCCAAGTGAGTGATCATGGCTGTTTGTGTTCATTAGAAGCCTAATTACAACGGAATTATTAAACCTAATCAACAGCTGTGAAAAGCTCCACCATGGTCAATTATATTTAATATGCAGTTCAGAATTAAGTCTTTATGTGTCTTGAGTCTTTAAGTAACACCTGTAATTTTCGTTCCCCGAGTTCTGATACAATGTCTATTATTCATGCTGCTTGAACCTTTTCATAATATTTTATGCAATTTATTGGGATTTTATGCAATGTAAGCCATTCTATTGTAGCTCTGGTTATTAAGGCTGATGTCCTGGTGGGAGGTTAACATCTCAACCAGTCTCTAGTTTTCTTAAGGCTTTCTACATCTGCGGAGGTGCGGAGAATCGCGGCGGCATTATCCGTCGAACCAAGGGCTCTCAGTCACTCATGCAAGCAGGCATGGAGTAGAGCCCAATTGTTTAACTATCAGTCGGACGCTACGGAAAGCGCACCTCTGTGATTGGTTAGTTCAACATCAGCCCAAGATCATTTATCCAGAACGGTGCTCTATAGTTGATGTAATTAGTAGTCAATGCAGCTTTTGGCACTAGATGATTTATTTTGCAAGGCCAGTTTATCTAAAATGGTCTATTGGACACCAGGATGTGTAGAGGACAACTAAACAGACCGCTGTTTTTGTTTGTTTACATGCGTATTCAAATAGGTATTCAATGAGCTGCACTCCTAGTAAAAAGCTTTCCAGCTCTAACAAAACTTGCTCTCTGTCGGCCATTGCTCCTTGAGCAGATGTGCACTGAAGTAAAAAACAAAAACTTTTGTCAACCAGAGGCATTTCTGCAATGGTAGACAGACCCACCAGAAAAGGTCTGCACCCCCTGCTGCCCCGGTTTGGGAATTGCTTTGCAACACTGACACCAACGGAGAAGTATAACAGAAAACGTCTCCGTCAATACTTGTCCCTGTGGTTGCAAACTTGCAGACGGAGAAGCATAAACTAGCCCCCAACAGGTTTTTTTGTTCTCTCTCCCATCAACCCAGTAGCACTGATCAGCTTTCCTATCCCTACTGAAGAAAAGTGTCCCCACAGCATTATGCTGCCACCACTATGCGTCACCATAGGAATGGTCCATTCAGTGTGAACTACTGGTTTTCTTTCACAACACAAAGCATTTTACATGTAAGACAGAAAGTTACATTTGGATCTCATCTGAACAGAGACCTTCTGGCAAATGTATTCTGTTTCCCCTACCTGCCCATTGCAAATTTTAAATGGGACTACTATGGCCTTGTTTCTTTCCACTCTTTTAATAACGCTAGAGTTGTAGAGAGCAAAACTAATAGTTGTCCGGTAAACAGAGTCTCCAACCTGAGCTCTTGATCTCTGATGCTCATGCAGAATTACCATAGCCTCTTGGATGCTTCTATGATTAAAACGAACCCTAATAAAATGATATGTGGTTGTAATATAACAAATTGGGAGGATAAATAGTTTTGCAAGGCGATTTATGGTCGCCAAAGCTTTCTCACCTTAATAAAAAAGTGCCCCAAAGATCAGGATGACTACCTGAACTATCTTGCGTGACATCTCTAAACCCACTACAGAGCAACTGACCATGCAGAAGCAGAGCAAGCCGAACAGGATCAGGTTGTTTCCCACTCGCATCACATGTTGGATACTGCCTATGTTGACAGATGTTTATAAAGATGAAGACCGAGCGAAAAGTAAGAATCTCCTCCAGAGTTTTTATTAATTTCTTGGCTGCTTCTCAGATTAATGCTTTCCTTCCCTGGCCTGCTAAGTGCCCAGCCCTGTCTTGGTATGTTAAGTTGTGTCATACTCTTTTTATTTTTACATAAAATCTCAGTAATATGTATCAAATTTTGTGGTTGGGACAAAATGTGAAAAGGTTCAAAGCATATGAATACTGTTTTTTCCCCACAAGATAATGAATTGCAAATAAAACAAGTTAGGCTAGTGTCATGGAAAAAGCTTTCTTGTTTATTCCCCTCACCTCCCACTATCTCATCTTAAAATGGTGTGTGCGATAAAGTTACATTGGTACATTTGTTGTTCTGTCGTCCCACTTTTTTCTTCTTTTGTCCTCTCCGACAATAACATGACAACACCCTTCTTCCTGTGTCTCACGGCCTGTCCCGATTCTCTCTTCCTCTTTTTCTCCCTCCCACTCCGTCTGCCTCTCTCGCTCCTGTGGCTGCTGGCTCTACTAACTACCTGCAGGATGGACGATGCTGAGGCCTGCTTTATCCTCAGTAACCGGTTTGAAGTGGACCGCATTGCTGCTGTACGTGCTTCATCATTTCCCTGTTCGATCCTGACTCCCCTTAGGATTAATCATGGCTAAAAAAAATGTGGTTTTCCTGTGAGCATCTTAAGCATTATTATACTTTTGTTTCACAGTCCTGGGTAAATAAAATGTGTTACTGTCAAGCAGATCTATGATTAGGAATTTAAGGGAAATTTTCTGGATTTGAATATACGTGTTACTTAGGTTTAAATGTATCAAACCTTCTCAGACTTGAAACATAAAGAAAAACTTTGAATATGAATAGGAGGTGTTTATATGTGATACATCAAATTAAATCAGACCAACCTTTAAAGGTGAAATTAACAAATATTTTACAGTAAAATAATCACAAAACAGTCTTAATGTTTCAATTATGTTGGAAGGAAGGTTACATTAAAACAGATTTCCTTCTCAGTCGACTGGGTGGTTTCTAGTTTTTGTCATTTTAAAAAGGCCACAAAGGGACGTAGTAATTGTTTACAATATAGTCGACTCTAAAGATATCTCAAGCTACTTTTTTCAATTACCAACAACTCGATATTGCAGTGAAATGTATCTACTTATCAACTTACTTTGTATCTTCTGGCACTGATCCGTGATTGGTAATCCGGCATGACACTCACGAAGGGGAGGGGGTGGAGTGACTGAGAGTGGACTCTTTTGTTTTTCTACATGGACTGCAGTACTAAAATTTGACTTTAAGATGTTATTCTTGGGGTGCACGGTGGCGCAGCTGTTAGCTCACCTCACAGCTAGAAGGTCCCGGGTTCAATTACCGCCGGGTACGCTGTGGCTGCTGAGGGTGTGTTTGTTCCCCAGCATCTTCGGCACCCACACCCTGGGTGGGGTTGGCGAAAGGGCCTTTCTGTGTGGAGTTTGCATGTTCTCCCCGTGTTCCCTTGAGCAGCTAATGTGAGCTACTCCCACAAAAACATGCACTAGTCCTGGGGCTATATTCTGCCTCCTCCTGGCCGGCCGGGGCGCCTGAAGCGTTGGGGAGGATCTGGCTGGAATAACGCGATCCTTCCACGCGCTACGTCCAGCCGGGGAAACCCCGCCCCATCAGGTGAAAAGAAGGGCCTGCTCACTGCCCAAGCATGAAGGAGGCTTGGGTTTCAGTGCAGGGCCCTCCCGGGGCTGGCAGAGGGAGAGCAGAACCCCAGGACTGGAACTAGGTAGGAGCGCTGGGTGATAAATAATGGGAAAAAACCGTGGGATAAAAAATAAATAAATAAATAAAAATATGTTTTTTTTACATATTGCACCTTTAAAATATTAAAATTAGAATTTAAGTTTGAATGCAAGACTTAAAAAGTTCATTCTGCCCTGATTTGGAAGGATATAGTGTCCTTTTTGTTAATTAAAGGGGAAAAAAGCTTTAATGTTTCTGAGTGAGATGTTTAGTCACTATCGGTATAGATATCATCTTGTTTTAGGGCTCTTAGTGAGCTGTTTAGACTGTTTTAGGTTCAAATGTTTTGATTTATTCTGGATTTACTCTAATCCACACATGGTGAAAATTATACATGCAGGCTAAATTATATAACTACATCTACACTAATATTCATCAGAATCTCTTTTCGTTAGTTACATCTTGACCATACACTTTTTGTTGCCATCTACAAGTGTCTGGCATAATTCTGGCTGCTTATTTAACCAAAACATTGAATAGAGTTTGTTTAAATTGGTTTGTTTCCCTGTTACAGATGTATTTGGCTTCTATAATCTAACATCTTGTCATCATGATTGAATATCTCAAACATTCTCTCATATGTCAATAAACCTTTTAACCAGAATGAATTTAGTTTGCCTACGTCAACGGCTGCAATGTGGGAATAGTATGGTGATGGCAGTCTTACTTCACCTTGCACAGTGCTGTTGCAGCAGTTTCTATTTCATGATATTTGCTTGGTCATCAGTGGCACTTGGGTTGTTAATGCTCCCTAACCACATTCATATGGACTGAATGGGAATGAAAAATCTTAACTACACTTCAGAACTGGTTTTAAACTGCATAAACTAGGCCAACATTAAACTTCTGGGATGGCTTCACAAAAGCCCAGACCTCAGCCCTATTAAATCATGTGAAGTGTGCTTAAAAGCTGAGTTTTTGTAAGAAAATTAACCAATTTGAATTAACTCTACCAATTTTCCCTTGAGCAGTGCTGAAATATTCAGCCAAAATTATCCCACAAGCTTATTAATGGTTACGCTATCCAACCTCTGCAGATATAAAAGGGGCTGTCTCTGAAATACTTTGAAGATAGTAGTGACCAACAAGGGTGTTTTGGTAAAGTATAGGTCAAGTCTTCACTTAAAAACACATCGTATGCAATTGATATTTAGAGCAAGGCTTGCATTTTATCTTTTAAAGTTAAATCAAGAGATGCTAACTCTAAAGGTAAAGCTATATACGTTTGTTACTTTCACACAAGTTTTAAAGGCCATCTTACGGCTGGCCTTTCACAGGTAATTCTTCACTGCAGTACTCTGACCTTTTAAAATTGTATTGCTCCATGCCATTAGGCGGTTTAAGAGGAATGCTTTAACAGTCTCTCTTCCCTCCCTCTCTCTGGAATGACAGTTAACTCAGTCCACTGTGTTTTCAATTTGTTTGGCAGGATCATCAAACCATCCTCAGAGCCTGGGCAGTCAAAGACTTTGCTCCAAACTGCCCCCTGTACGTCCAGATTCTCAAGCCGGAGAACAAGTTCCACGTCAAGTTTGCAGGTGGGCAGAGAGTGTGAAACTGAAGAGGCTGGCATTATTTGACATGTAGGTTTTAAATATTTTATTTTGGTCTTGTTTGGAAGCTTATGTTGTTCAGTTTGTGCTTTATTTTTTCCACATTAATGATGGAAAAGGATTACCCTCGGTCCTACCTGAACCTATCTACGTGACTACTTAGCCTAAAACAGGTATTTTCCTTCAGTTTCTCTGTGCAGCCTTATAGTTATCTCTCCGTCCAGCTCAGAGGAAGTGTGGGACAGATTGGCAAAGCTTGCTTGTAAGCCTTTTGCGAGTTTCAGACATTGCTCTTTGGAGAGTCTCCATCTCCATCTTGCACAACAGCAGACACCAGTCAGTCATCTGTGAGTGAACGACGAGGATCTGCACTCTCTCACATCCTTTCTTTTCTCTTGGATGTCTCCCTGTCTGCAGCCCTGGATGATCTGAAACCTAATTCTAGCTCGCCACCCTTATCCCAGCTGTCTCAATCAATGATTAATGTTTTACTCTGCTACCTCAGCAAAGAAAATCTCCTCTTTTGATGAGCTCTGCAGTGGTGCTAACCTGGCAGACAAGCCCTCTCCACAGGGTAATCCTCCTGCAGCGATGTTAAAACACTTCACAGTCAGGCCTGGGCTTTTGTTATTAGCAAGGCAGGAATTGTTGTGCACAAAGAGAATTTCATGTTCATTTGTTATCACACGTTTTCTTCAATACATGATTAACAGGGAGCTCTGCAGGTGGAATCTTCTGCTCCAAGTCTAACCTCTGTAGCATGTGTGTAGGATGACCATATCCCCACCCACTAAATGTGGGTCAAAGACCACGTGAATGTGGGACAATGTGAGATTCCCATGTATCAAGATAAAAGTGTAAAATAGGTCCTAAAATTATAGACCTTCCATTCTGCCCTTTAGCTGTATATATATATATATACATATATACACATATATATATATATATGTGTGTGTATGTATATATATATATATATATATATATATATATATATATATATATATATATATATATATATATATATATGTATATATATATATATATATATATATATATATATATATGTGTGTGTGTGTGTGTAGTATCTTACATGTATAATGTCAGGTTTTAGCTCCTTAAATTTAGTCCAACTAATTTTGTTATGCAGACGTGCACTATCTATTACATCCTAGATCTGCAGTGAATAATTGTTTAGTCAATAAATTAGTCAAAACGTTAACTGAGTCGGTCATTACTCATTGATTTTAATCCTGCTCTGCTTTCTGCAGCAGCTTCTTGTGAAGATAATATTTTTAATGCATGATAAATTAAGTCAGAAAAATAGCTTTAATTAGTTAGAATTAATTATGTGTTTTATGTATTAATGTTTGCATCAATCTTTGACCTTCATGTTGTGAGTCTTATGTCTGTCACTTTGTACTACTGCCTTGCTTTTATTTTGCCATGACATCTCAAGATCATCACTGGCCCCCATTTAGCCCTCTTTGAAAACTTCCTAGATACACCTCTGCTCAGCAGTATGGATGAAGTATTTTTGAAGATTATATAAACATTATTATTCAATCATTAATATCTGTAATCATTTGGAATTTGGCGCACTGAATTAAACTGATTTTAGGGTAAACACAGTGGGTATGCTGCACACTATACAGTTATTAATTGAAATTCTCAGGTGTATTTGATTCTTTCATATTTTTTCACGTTTGTTTTGTTTGTTCTGCTGCTGAAAAATCTCCCCAGAACTGAAGTTTATGAAGTTCTGGTGCTGCTAAGGGGAAGAGCAAAGCGCCAGTTATGGGCCAGGATAAAGGTTGCAATGAGCACACTTATTTTTTTGTTTTTTTTACGTCAGGGCTCTGGAGAGCTGTAGTGAGAGACAGATCAATGGGGAGACACAGACGGATGCAATACTTTTATTTTTTGTAATAATTTTTAAAAGGCGATATATTTATAAGGTTGGGCTGACGATTTTAAGCTTTTCACCAAGACAATTTTAAATTACGTTGGTTGTCTCTGACGTGTTTTTTCACAATTATTCCTGTTATTAACAATGTGAGACAGTGTCTCAATTTGCGGAACATGTGAAAAGTGATGAAAATGCAGGATTGTCTCACACAAAGCAGGAAAGCTGATCACCCTAATCATGTGTGTGAAGAGCGTTGATGTTTTACTCTCACATGAACACACAAATGTGTTGCAATAATATCCATTTACAAAATAAATGATGATGATTATTGTGCCCTGCCTAATAGCTTGTACTGTAGCTGTTCCCTCTTTGATGAAGATGTTCAGTACTGAATTCAAAATGCAGCAACTTAGTGATTTCTTAATTTCTGAATGTACTTTCCATTGCTACGCTATAATGAGGCAAATTTCAAAATAAACTGAGTTTATGATGTTCTCCAAATCCTGAAATCACAATAGCTTGACTCACAAAGCGTACAGTCACATGGGCATTAGTGTGAGTACAGATGCCAAATTTTGACACCACTTGGAAAACACTCCTGAAGTGATGGTGTGGGAGGCATTAATGAGCAAGAGATACACAATTTAATTTGATCCACAAACTCAGCCTAATGGGAGTTGAACATTCATTAAAAAACATCTGTCGGCGCGGCTCAAGAAACTTTGAGGAACAATGTGTATTTGGGTCCAACATTTCTATTGATTTTTAACCCAGTTTCCATTGAACAAAAATATTCTCTTTCTCCCCAAGGGTGTACTGCTTAAGTAGCGACACATTG
Source organism: Valencia hispanica (assembly GCA_963556495.2). Lineage (NCBI taxonomy): Eukaryota > Metazoa > Chordata > Actinopteri > Cyprinodontiformes > Valenciidae > Valencia > Valencia hispanica. The sequence goes on along the minus strand of OY747718.1, from coordinate 30,987,742 downwards.
TGACTGCATGGATAAGTGGGCTGCTTTTAACAAAGTTACTGATTTAATTAGCTAAGCTGGTGGACCTGTGTTCAGGTCCTAATTGCACTGTTGCAGACGGTGCAAATAGTCACATTTGCACTTGCAATGACTCATGCATCCAGGGTTGGGACTACACATCTGATCCTGGGCTGAAACAGAAAATGCAAAGAAAAGCGCAAAGATCTTTGGAGCAAAAATGAAAGGTAAAAGAAAACGTGGGTGGGGGTATGCGTATGAGTGTGTGTGTGTGTTAGGACAAAGTCTTTGATTATGCTCTCCGCTGGTCTTAGTTCAGAAATCTGAAGGATGGAAAATTGTGAGAGAACGAGAAGGAACAGGTCATGAAAGAAGCAAGGAAAACATCAGAGGAATAATAAAAAGACAGTGGCTTCTATGTCTGCATTCTAGGAATTTGAGATATTCAGTGGGAATATGTGCATAACTATAATAACAAGGACTGCTCCATAGAAACTACTTTATTTATTCATTTTTGTCTTACCTTCTGCAGCAGCAGATGGCCATTGCTCTACAAAGGCTTTAACTTTAAAATAAACTGACATGCTGAATAGCGGGAGAATACTGTGCATTTTTGTGTGTGAGCTGCATTATGATGTGCTGATCTGAGCTGAAGGAACATTGCCACTTAATCAAAAGAATCACCATCCCTTGTTTTTTTTTTAATTGACATGTTCAGGCAAACGCACGTCTCATTAATCTTAACGCAAGGTGCATTTTTATATTATATGACCATCTGCTTCTTAGATTAGCAGCCGATTGAGTGTGATTCTCCATCTCAGGCGTTGAAGCTTTGTCACCAATTATATCCTAATGTGGAGCACATACTGTGCTTTTACTGCCCAGATCAACTGTGTTGCTTAACAGGCAGTCTGATATGCCTGTGCACTGAACTGAAGACAGTGCAATCAAAACATAAATACCCACCGCAGGAAATGGATTCTCTTTTGGCTCTTTTTCACTGGTTGGCTCTCTACAAACATTTACCGGTCGATCGGATTTTCCTTTGAAAGAGGAGACTCTGAGGCAACAGTTAAATGAGAGTGTGGTCTGTGTTTGCTCGAGTTGTATGGTTGACCCACCGGCATGGCTCCATTAGGTGTTAGCTGAAAAATGTGACTGAATATGGTGATTCGTCGCTCCAGCTTTCCATCTCTCTCCAAACTTTACCAGTAACTTGAGATTCCTCCTCTCAGTCGAACAAGCTGTTAGTGGATTTATGACAGAGCCGTGCGTTTGATGTGCTCGGTTCTACATCAGCTATCATCCTTTGTAAACGTAAACAGCAGATCAATGACAAGTGAACATGCATCGACAGCTGTCCCTGAACTGAGCTTCTGTAAGAAGATGCATGCGAGTGTTTCACGTATGGCGACAGCATGTTGTTGCCACAGTGCTTCATTGAACCAGAAATTGAATCTGCCAGCAGTTTTCTCATGACAACAGAAGCTGTGTGCATCACCTTCCAGGAGAAAACTACACTTGATTGAACCTAAAAACTGGTGTGTTTTTACGTAGACTGCCCCCTAAACCTTTGTGCAATTTGCCTTGTTAAAACTTCAATATAGTGAACATGTGATAGACCAACACATGTTAGTGCAGAATTTTCAAGTGGAAGGAGAAAAATACATGTTTTTCAAAAGATTTTAAAATTTCTAATCCGATGTGATGCCCAATTTCTCATTCAATCAATATATTACAATTACAGCTGCAGATCTTTTGGGATATGTCTCTCATACCAGCTTTGCAATTCTACTGTAGAGACTGAATTTTTGCCTAGTCTTCTTTGCAAAACTCCCAAGCCCAGTCAGACTTGAATGCGAGAGTGTGTAAACATCAATTTTCAAATCACTCATTTACAATTGATTTGTGTCTAGACTTTGACTAGGCCATTATAACATAAATGTGCTTTGTTTTAAACTATACATGTTTGGTTTGCTCTGTCCCCTACAAGGGCATACTGCAAACAGAATGTCATATCGATTTCTTTCAATAGCAGCTTTTTCCTATTTCCATAAAGGTCAGATTAGTTTAGCGTACTACTAATAGTTGTGTCATTCAGGGATTCTGTGGTTCTCTGCAACTCCCCCCGAGAGGTTTGTTGCTTCTCTGGTGTTGTGACATGAACCCTCAGGACTAACTTACATGCATTCAGCATATTTTACTACCACTGACCAAGTATTTTGCGGAAGGCCTTGAATATGACTCTAGACTGAGCTAAAATAATGTTTTATGTTTTATTCTCATGTTTCTGATATCTTCAAAATATACTTTCTTCCTTATCCTAAAGAAGCCATAATTTAAAAAAAATTTATTTAGATGCTTGTGAATGCATGTTAAACTATTCCTGAAAGTGAATGATCTAAGCGTATTAATTTAAAACTCTTTAAGCTTTTGAAATTATTTTTAATGAATTCCTGATTACAGATTTCCTTACCATACATATTGACTGTGTTTTACATTCTAAAATGCACACTTGTCTTGTTATTCCTTCCGTATATCTGAAACATATGGAATACCACACATGTAGAAACTTAAATAGAAGAAGCAGCATCCAGCCAGCTGGAGATATTTTATCCTGTCTGATTTGGAATTATTCTTTCTCTCTGTAGAATGAACAAAAGGTTTGATAGAATGGGATAATCTATTGTTGGCCTTGATTTTGTTGGTCTGATTAGGTAATTGCTGCATTGACCGAATGTCAACATTATTTTGGGACAGACAGATGGAGGGTGATGGACTGATGAGACAGGAGAAATATGCAGCACCACTTGAGAAGTTCTTCTGTCGAGCCTTGATCACCCTTCAGTTGTAATCCGTTTGTTCATTATACATTCAGTCATTTTCTTTTGACTCATTTTCACCTCCTATGTGAATTTTCAGCTAGTTTGATTTTGTGTAGCTGCACACGCAGCTGCTATAAAGACAACTCTTGCTAATTCAGCAACTTATTTCTTTCTCATGTTGATTATGTGTAAACAAATCTAAAGAGGAGATACCACAGTCTGAAACTGGACCAAAGTACAAAATCTTCTTATCAGTATGCATCTTCTTATTCCTTCATAGCAACATTTTCCAGGAACCAGAGTGGTTTTCTGGAGGTATTAACTCCTCGTTGGGTTTTCAATGCATCGTGATAAAAACTGATTTTTAGGATAGAAATTTAACCTAGAAACAAAGTATTGGTAGAGGAGGTAGTTTGCATGTTCTCCCTGTGCATGCGTGGGTTCTCTCCAGGTACTCCACATTCCAGAAACATGACTGTTAGGTGAATTGGTTTCTCTAAATTGCCCTTAGGTATGAGTGTGTGCGTGCATGGTTGTTTGTCCTGTATGTACTGTGTTGCCCTGCGATGGACTGGCGACCTGTCCCTGGTGTACCCCACCTCTCGCCCCGTGACTGCTGGAGATAGGCACCAGTCCCCCCCCCCCCCCCAATCCTGCATAGGATGGATGGATGGATGGATGGATGGATGGATGAGTTTATGTAGTTACTTTGCCCAGACTCATTTAAACCCGAATTGATTCTTGATTTATCAATCTTGAAGAACAGTGCTTCGTCTTTACTGAAGGCAAAAAAAAACCTTTGGCTGATGTGTCCTTAATGTGTTCTTCTGTGTGCAGATCATGTGGTGTGCGAAGAGGAGTTTAAGTATGCCATGCTGGCTTTAAACTGTGTGTGCCCTGGCACCTCAACTCTTATTACGCTATTGATTCACTCCTCCAGAGGACAGTGAGTTTACTCCCTTTCATTCATTTCATTCTGTCTAACTGTTCATATGATGGCCTTACCTTCATGACCAATAAATGAAACAGCCATGAGATAAACCAACAAAACAAAGCTGTTTCCGTCTTTATGTTTTTTTATGTTCCCCCCCTTTCTTAGAACTACATCCCAAGAGGCCTTCAAGCAACGTGCAGGAGCATTTCAAGCTCTTAATAGGTAGAATACAATAAAAGAAACTAGCGACTTACATTTACTCTGGGACACATTTATGTTTGATTTAGATCCAAAGGATTTTCAAACATGAAAATGTGAGAGTAAACAGTTCATTTGCATGTTTTCTGTACTACCTTGAGAAACTGTACTTTGCTTGTTAAATATACTACATTCTGAACCTTAACAGAACTACGGACAGTTGTTCTGTGTAGTATTTATCAGGAATCAGTAACTTACCTGTTGCGGACAGGGGTTAGAGTTGTCTCAGGAGAAACTGAAATACCAGACATTATAGCTAATGGATCACCAGAAAGGAGCTGTTCTATGCAAAGTTCTTCATTCTAGAACAATTATAATTGTTGCGTGTCATTTGCTAATTTTAGTATTATTGTATGCATGTTTACATTCTCAAAAAAAGCTGTTTTGGACACTAAGATCTACGTTGTTAAAAACAAAATGTGCGTTTCTATTCAGGCAAATTCAGTGTCTGAAACAAAAAAAATGTGATGTTTAAGAAAACATGGAACATTTTGAGTTAACACTGTTTGGTTGCCTTTTACGCTTATTTACTTTTCTACAAAGCGTCTCTCTGCCAGTTGCACTCTAGGAGCAGTCTGCATTGTTGAGTTCACTGTGTCAACTTCTGACAGGTTTTAAAATTAAGTGGTTTTATAAAACACTGAAATCTTCTGTGTAAACAACCCAGCTCTGACTAGCCGTTAGCTTGACTTTCCTGTAATAATTCATCTCTGATTCTGAAAACTGATATTGTTTTGACAGCTATCTACTCTCAGTAGGACACTGACTGCTATTTCAAAAGAACGCTTAAAGATTAACCTACCTACAAATTTTACCTTGAACTGAAGTTTTACTTTAACTTTAACTTTACTTTATTAACTTTTGTTAACTTCTAAGTAATTCTTAATGAATACTGATATGCTAATATACAGAAATAAAGGCTTTATTGTTAATATTATCATGCAAAAATAATTTTTTTAAAGCCTGACCAAATATTCAGAATTATTGTTTTGTAAGATATTATCTGCAACTCAAGCAAGCAAGTATTCCATGCTCCTACCTAAATGTTTATTTGTTTAAAAGCAGGGAGACTAAAATGCAAATCTGTTAAATCAAACCTATATATGTTGCATAACCTATGAAGAACATGTCGAGGTGTTTTCATAAGAATTTATCTATATCTGGATTTGACGCCATCTGGGTTTTTGGCCTTGACAATGACTAAAACTTGCCATCTTCCTCTCCTGCCACAGAGCCAGTTCCTGTAAATTGAGAATTTCCTAGCACTTTATTTATATAGAGATCTTTTCTTTTGCAAACTTTCTACAGTCACACTACCTCCACACTGTTGGTTCTTTTTGTCACCTCTTTAGCCCCCGCATGTAAAGCAGTATCCCCTCTGAGAAAGTTGGTGTGCTCTTAACAGTGCAAATGACTAAGCCTGAGCTGGGAGTCCTTGTCTTCCTTCATGCCCTGATTGTAGTATTGATTAGCAGCTTAGATAGAGATGTAAGATGCCACTACTATAAGTTTGATGGAATATGCTCTCATGTGACCCTGTGTGCTTCAAATCGCATGTTTTAAAGGTCACACCTCAACAATGCCCAAGTGTGTTTTTAACTGTCTCAGGGATGGCGGAGCAGGTTCATCAGACCAGTGGCACCGAACGTATAGACGCTGCTCAGCCAACGAGGTGCATCACATCCGCCTGGAAGAAAGTAAATTCTTTGGAGAATACCAAGGAAAGAGTTTCACTTTTGCCTCCTTTCATGCTCATAAAAAGTAAGTAAAAACATCACCACAAATTACATATTTAATTATATAGCTGGGAAGTAAACTGACCTGTGTGGTTGCAGATTTGGGGTCTGTTTGATTGGAGTACGCAGACTGGACACCACCAACATCCTGTTAAACCCTGGGCCATGCCACATCATGGGGGCCTCTGACACATGCTTTTATATCAACATTTCCAAAGAGGAGAACTCGGCATTTGTCAGGGGTCAGAGGAAACCGTCCTGGGGAGGCACAGGAGGAAACTCAAGAGGAGTCCACCAAAGTATCTACCATGGACTCACCCGCCTGCCTGTGCACAGTATCATAGCCAGCATGGGTCAGTAAGACACAAACACTATGTAATGCAGTATCTCGTTATTTTTCATCATTCAAAATTTCCCATCTGAAGCTGTTTTGCAAAGTACAGAGCTATTTAGCATTTTGGAAAAAGGAAAGGTATTTTAGCAACCGGTTTCGAAAACTTTAACTTATAAATGTTCAGATTTTAATAGGGCTGCACTGTTGCACGGTCAGTAGCACTGTTGCCTAGCAGCAAGAAGGTCCTGGATTTGAATCCTGGCCCTGGGTCTTTATGTGTGGACTATGCATGTTCTCCCCATGCATATGTGGGTTCCCTTTTCGTCTATGTGGTGGCAGTTCTTGAAGCTCTGACTCCTGCCGTGGTCCACATCTAGAGAATCTCCCTAAACTCTTGAATGGGTTTTGCTTCACAATTCTCTCAAGGCTGTGGCTATCCCCTGTTCCCTGTGCAGTTTATTTCTGCTACATGTGTTCCTTCCACTCAACTTTCTATTAATATGCGTGCACTCTGAACACCCAGCTCCTATAGCAGCAGCCTTATTTGGTATACCCCTCTAATTGGGAATTTCAATAACCATCAAGTGTTTTAATGTTTCTATTTAGAAATCCTGTTTTTCTTGGTCTTATGTGTTTAGCTGTACATCCTAATAATCAAAATTACCTGAAATGAATGGTTGAAAAAGCTCACTCTGGGCCATCAGTCTATAAATGAGTCTCACTTTTTAATTACATTACTGAAACATATCGACTTTTAATATTGCTCCAATTTATTGAGATGCACATGCATTTGATTAGAAAGGATACTGCCTATGGTCAGATTCTGTTGCTACACAAACATGCCACCAAGTGGGCAAAAATAAAACTGTCAAACTCACTTTTTCAGCCCCTACACTGCTGAAAGGTTTCAGATATTTTAAAACATGTTTGTTCATCTTTGGGTATGTTTTCAGGCACAGTTGCCATCGACCTGCAGGACTCCAGTGACAGCAGCCCAGAGGGCCAGGACCCGGGCGGCACAGGCCTCGGCAGTGGGAGAGGGAGCAGAAGCAGCTCCAGGGCAGAGATGGGGGGTGCTAACACCTTGGCTTTGCCTGTCATGGGCGATTCAGGGGACGAAAGACGGCACAGCATCGCGCCAGTCCTGGAGCTGGTGGACGGAGTCAACAACTCAACCTTTGACCTGCTGGGGGAGCAGTCGGAGGACGAAGGAGGAGAAGAAGGCAAGGATGATGGTGACAAAGATGAAAGCGCCCACTGGTGGGGTCGACACTGCGAGTGAGTAGAATAATTAGCATTTAAGATAATTAATATGAATTCAAAGGTAAATGTGAGTTTGTACTGCAGGTGGGTGAAGGGATACCCGCTGAATTCTCCATATATCGGCAGCTCACCTGCACTATGCCATCTTCTTCAAGAAAAGATGCCTTTCTGCTGCCTGCGCATGGACAAAGTATGCAACCTGAATAGCTCCTTTATCTTTATTTACCAGAAGACAACCCCATAATCTCTCACACTTCTCCCCTAGCCTTGCCCCCACATCCCTTTTGAGGATGCACGCTCCTACGGCTTCAAAAACAAATTGATCATTGTGTCTGCGGAGAGCGCAGGAAATGGTCTGTACAACTTCATTGTGCCTCTACGGGCTTACTATCGAACAAGGAAGGAGCTCAAACCCATTGTGCTGCTGCTAGAGAGCATGTGAGGAATTTTTTTGTTATCCTTATACTGTTGGTATCGGGTCAGGTTTGGACTCAAACAGATTACACCCTGGTCCTGTCCATAATTGTGGCTTGACAGCAGGCCTCAAAATCTAGGTTGCACAGAATTGCAAAATTGGTCCCTCCTTAAAGAAAAAATAGGGGGGAAAAACTGAGCCTTTGACCGTGCCAGTGAACATGATTGGTGACATGTTGAATGCTTTCAGCACACGTTCTGTTCAGTGGCAGCTACACAAACGCAGTCAGCCAAATGAGAGTGGAATCCAATAAAAAGGCAATAAAATGCTGAGTCACTGCAGCGTAGTGCTGTTATTTTCAGCTTTCTCAGAAGGCCTTTTGTCTCTTCAGTAAATTCAGCACAGTAGGAGGGCAGACTGTAGCTGTGGGAACGTTTGCTCTTCTCTGTGGCGTGTAGGAATCGTTCTGAAATCTGTTTTCTCATTCGTTTAGACCTGAAGCAGATTTTCTGGAAGCCATCTGTTGGTTCCCAATGGTCTTCTACACAGTCGGCTCCATTGAAAAGTAAGACCAAATGTATATTCTTTTATTTATACCAATGCATCTACGTTTCCAAGTGCCCTGTAAAAGTATTCATACCCCTTGATTTTTTCCCCCACATATTGTTACATGATATACACAATCTTGAATGGAATTTATTGGGATACACCAACTCAAAGAAGTGCATAGGTGTGAAGTGAGGGGAAAGGGATTTATTGGTTTTTAAAATAATTTACAAATAACAACCAGAAAAGTATGCTAATATTTAGCCTTTTTTCTCTGATACCCTAAAATAAAATCTAGTGTAACAACTTGTCTTCAGAAGCCTCTGCACAACTATTAGTCATGTGCTTCAAATTTGCATTTTATGGAAAAATGACAAGAAGAAAGTAAAATGAAGGAGAGTTTCACAACTAGCAATCTATGAGACACAGCAAAGGTGCAGAAGAATTTCCTTAGTCGCCTGAGATCTAATAGGCCTTTTGGCCAATATGCAATCTGCTTTGTAGGATAGTACTGCAAATCACCCGGAACATACCATTCCCAGCATGAAACAGTGGTGGCTGCGTAAAGCTGTGGGGATGTGATAAAAGTTGATGAGAAAATGGATGTTGCTAAATACAAAGAAACTACGGGAGAAAACCTGTTAATGGCTGCAAAAGACTTGAGATTGAGTTAGAGGTTCCCTTTTCAGTGACACTGAACAGCAGGTGAGAGCTACAGTAGAGTGGTTTATATCAAAGTGCATTTGTGTTCTATACGCAGCTGAGAATTTGTGACACGACCTGAAAATTGCAGTTTAAAGACATTTACAGTCCAATCTGACTGAGTTTAACATCTGTATATCTGGTATTGATAAAAAAAATAAATTTTTTTTTAAATTTTAAACACTCATATCCTGTTTATTTCACTTCACAATAATGTTGGTATATCCCATAGAATTTCTACAAACTACACAAACAATTGTGGTTTTAGGTGATAGAATCTAAAAAAGATTTTGAAAATGATAGAAATACTTTTTGCAAGTCATCCTTCTTAATTTCTACAATTCTTCCTCTTGCATCAGAGTGACTTGTTGGGGTACCACAGGATTGAGTGTTTGCCCCAATTCTCCTTACTTTAAATATGTTTCCACCTGGTAGAATTACCAGTGTAAATACTTCAAATAAAATGTCAAGTAAACATTGGGTTGTGTGTTGTATGAAAAACCTAATTTTTTCCCTTTCTGCAGTCTGGACAGCCTTCTGCGATGTGGAATCACTTTTGCTGACACTATGGTGGTGTTTGACAAAGAGAGCTCCATGATTGCAGAGGAGGACTACATGGCTGATGCCAAAACAATCGTTAATGTCCAGACGTTATTCAGGTCTGCTTTACCCTAACTTCCTTTTACAATTTCACACACAAAATCAAGGTGTACTTTTCCCCATATTATATTCATTATTGTTCCTGCACTTTTTCCTCCCAGACTGTTTCCAGCTCTTAGTATCATCACGGAGCTCACACATCCTGCAAACATGCGCTTCATGCAGTTCAAAGTTAAGGATCATTATTCCCTTGCTCTATCCAAACTGGAGAAGGTAACGTCACTGAAAGTTAAAAATCTTTGTTTCCATCTTATTTATATTTCACTAACTATAAGTCATAGTCATAAAATAAACAGAAAGGAAATAAGCGTGTCAAATGCTTCAGTTTTATCAAAGTTTATGGTCTCAATGGAATAGAAATTAATAAATAGGAGGGCAATAATCTTTTGCTTCTTGTTATTGTTAATGTTCTCAATGACAGCTAATGAGTCTTGCTCTGGGCATCAATAACAGCCATTAACAAAGCAGTAAATTAGCTATGGTCTGACATCCCCTCTTTGAATTTTTTTCAAATTGGTCCAACATAATTATAAAACAGCAGTCTCTCTCTCTCTCTCTCTCTCTCTCTCTCTCTCTCTCTCTCTCTCTCTCTCTCTCTCTCTCTCTCTCTCTCTCTCTCTCTCTCTCTCTCTCTCTCAAAAGCTTTTTATGTTGTCTAGCTGGTTTATTCTCACACTGCATACAAATCAGGGGCATTGAGAATTTTTTTGATCCTAAGACTGAATGTCTGTCTGTCTGTATTAAATTCTTAAGCGTTGTTTTGCCCTCACGGGGAGGTTTGATACAGGAAGAGTTTAAAGAAGGTACAGACTCCTCTGATCCCTCAGAAAGCCAGTAAAATCTGACACCTTGCTGAGCGGCCCTGTGTTTGATCTGCAGAAAGAAAAAGAGAAGGGCTCCAACCTGGTCTTTATGTTCCGTCTGCCGTTTGCCGCCGGAAAGGTGTTCAGTGTTAGCATGCTGGACACTCTCCTCTACCAGGTTTCAAGCACACTCTCCCTGACTATCAAGTATCTTTCTTCATCTTCCTTTTGTCCCAGTAATGACTTGTATCTTGTCGACTTGTTTGTTGTGATGCCCTGCCAGTCATTTGTGAAGGACTACATGATCTCCATCACCAGGCTGCTGCTCGGTTTAGACTCTATGCCTGGCTCAGGTTTCCTCTGTGCCGTGAGTAGCAAAACAAAACAGACAGCTGGATTTTAGTTTGGGTGGACAGAGGATCGCCTCAGAGACTGTTGTTTTCTTTGGTTTCCAGATGAAAATCACAGAGGACGACCTGTGGATTCGAACCTACGGGAGGCTCTATCAGAAGCTATGTTCTTCCACCGGAGACATTCCTATAGGCATCTACCGTACAGAGGCCCACAAGCTTCCAGTGTCTGAGGTCAGCCTGTTTTCAATTCGTAACTTTGGTGTTACACACATCATAAACACTCCAAATATAACCTCCGTATTGGAATGGATTTTTCTAATTATTCTCCACAATAATTTAGTGGAGCGTATAACATCCTGAGGTTTAGTCGGTCATCTGATCAGGATGTCTCCAGAGCCCCTTCTTGTGGAGACTACGGTGTCTGTGTCCATCTAAAGCAAACCCAAAAAGATTTATTAGGGGAAAACAAGCCAAATTAACCTGATCCCATGTAAAATAGCCACCACATTGGAGGGGTGTTTTAGCATAAATGGCCTGGTAAAGGTCAGCATTTCAAACTGATCTAAGTTCCGACTTTTACTAGGTCATTCCAGAACATTTTCTCAGAATAACACCAGCAGGTTCATCTGCATAACCAATGTGTACTTGAGCTTAAGGGCACAAACCGATGGTTAGGCATTCTCCTTCTGGACTTTCTGCTGGAGAGCAAAATTCATGGTTCTATCAATAATAGTAAGTCATCCAGGTCCTGAAGCAGCAAGGCCATGTCAGCGTTATCCTTTAGATAAGGGCATGATTTGTGTTTTTTTAAGCCTATTGCATGTTATTTAGGCAATTTCTTGGAAAAAAACAGTCTTGGCTACATCTGACCAAAGCTCATATTTCCAGTTAAAGTTCTCCGCATCATTTAGCCAAATTCTATGGGCCTGATTTATCAAAGGTTTTGCGCTTGTTAAAACATGCACAAACTTGACAATGGGCACAAAAACATGCAGCAGATGATTTACAAAGCAGGCGCAGACTTTTGATGATCAACACATTTTAGTATGAATAGAATCTCCCACACTCAATCTTAACAGCATTTGTTTACAGACGGGATCATGAATCAGTGAACATACTGCCAGCGTAAGAACCACCATTTATCACACCGAAGGCCGGCATGGGAAAGGTGACCTTTGAGTTTCCTACCAGGTCCGCAATGTGGCGCTACAAACAACCAGGATAGTGTTAGCTCCAAATAAGTTGGGGGGTTTTCTCATCGGTTGTCATATGGTCAAGACTCTTCTGGACAATATTAGGTATATTATGATTAATGAGTGCAGGGGGATATTAATTTGATAAATGTGTTCAACAGCCTGTGGTAGCGAGACTTGTTGTTGTCCCTGAGCTTCAAAGCTTAATTTTTCACAGCTACAGCTCCGCTGGGAATGGCAGCTGAAAATAAGCCTTTGTTGCTGTAAAGATCGACCCCCACCTCAGAAGAAATGTGGATGAATTAAAGCTCACCATGCTGCATGTCTCTCTATTGATATTGCAAACTTTTCAGCCCTGAACCTTATTACTTGATGATTTTAACTATTTTGCTTTGATTCAAAAGATTTCTGCTTTACCTATGTGGCATGTTCTCTTCCCTCTCCTACTTTGAAGGGTGACTAGACACACACAGTAAATGCCACAAGGAAAAGTTCCTTTTTTATTTATTTTTCTGAGTTTGAAATTATTCTGCCACCAAAAAGCTTAACTTATTTGAAGGTTTTTTACACCAAACATTGTGAAGTCTGTATTTGTCAGTTTGAAATTGTTAATGTTTTATTAAAAATATCTTTACATTTTTTTCTAAAATAAAAAAAGGTCTGAAGAACTATTCAAACTATTAAAGCTCTGTGACAACACATTGATTGTATCATATTGAGACAGGAAATTGTCAATTGGTATGTTTTTCAGTCTCAGGTATCTATCACTGTCGAAGACTACGAGGACACCAGAGAAACCAGAGAACCCCTCCTGTCCCGCACCGGCGCACACCGTAACTCCACCTCCTCAGAGCCCGTCTCCACCTCCTCCCATTCCTCGGACCACCCGCTGCTCCGGAGGAAGAGCATGCAGTGGGCGAGGCGGCTGAGCAGGAAGGGGGGTCGGGGATCGAGCGCAGCCAAAGGTGGTCCAGGCAGTGCGGCAGAGAGAATCAGCCAGCAGAGACTGAATCTGTTCAGGCGCTCAGAAAGACAGGAGCTCAATTCACTGGTGCGAACGAGGATGAAACATTTGGGCCTTTCTCCAACTGGGTTTAGTAAGTTTTAGTTTGAAGAGTTGTTTTGGGTTTTTTGTTTTGTTTTTTTGAATAACTGGTCTTGTCCGTTCTCCTTTAAATTCATACTTCTGCTGTTTGAGCGGATGCAGCTTCTCCTGCTCCGTATGCTGCGCTGAGTTTATTTCCTGCCTCTCTAACCTCTTTTCCTCTTGTGTCAGACGGGATGACAGACCAAGGCAATAGGCTGTCGTACATTCTCATCAACCCCTCTCCAGACACCAGGCTCGACCTGCACGACGTTGTGTGAGTGAAAAACCCCATTTATAAGTGATGGTGCTGTAAAGTGAACCCAGCATGAAACCCACAATTAGAACAGAATTCAATTCACAGTCTCTGACTGTGCCCGAACTGCAGGTACCTGATAAGACCAGACCCCCTCTCCCTGGTGCCCAATCAAGGAAGCAGCAGGAAGTGCAGCGCTGGACTACCAGAGAGTCACAGGTTTGATATGCAGGATAGCACCCACCTGTGAAGGAAAAAAAAAGACTAAACTCAGAACACTGCCAGGAAGAATGGTCCAACATCAATATAGTCGTGAAGGAGAGATCCACAATAAAAAGAAGTGAGAGGATTCAGAAACCCCTGTATTTTAAGGATCAGAATTTTCTGTGCCAGGCACACATGGACCTTTTATATACTGATTGGAAAGATTTATTTATGCACCTTCCTTTTTTTCAGCTGAGAACTGCAGACACAGAAGTGCATTTAATAAAAAGCTATGTGTATTTATATCTGTTGATGTGCATGTTAAGTAATGCATCATGTCCTGTATCCAGTGTGTACGTATACAGGGCCAAAGATATTCACACACCCTTGAACTTTTTCTTATTCTGCCTCACTACAACCACAAACATCAATGCATATTGTTGAAGAAGTGTGTTTTGCAGTAGTGTTCAGACCACTCTTCTCTGATAAATAAAACTCAGCCTTTAAAAGTGTCATTGAGTGTTGTTATAAATACAGATGTTCTGTAAAAGTTTCCTAAGTTAGTTGAAAAATATACGAAAGCAAATAGCAACATTAGGACCAAGACAGGTCAGAGAGGAAGTTGTGAGTAACTTTGAATGAGTTATTGTAAAATGGAACCACAAATTCAACTTTCTATCGTTGAAGAAAATTTCTTAGAGGTTGGAGAAGACCTGTGATTGAGGCAGAGGTCACAGACAGAAAACAACCATCCAATGAAACGTTGTCCTAGAAGTCGTTTTACTATTCACATACTGGGGCTGAATACAAATGCACATCACACTTTTCACATTTTTACTGGCAAAAAACCTTGAATTCTCTGTATCTTTTTCTTTTAACTTCACAGTTATTCACAACTATGTGTTGCTCTGTCACATAAAACTCCAATAAAAAAATGTGTGGTTGTAATCTGAGAAAGTACGAAAAATTTTAAGGGATGTGAATTCCTTTGCAAGGCACTGTACATAAAGTGGCACGCACAATTCACGGCACAGATACTTGACATTTTAGTTTCTGTGAATAATTTAGTGACCCAAAGGTGAGTTATGGGATCAGGTCTCTGAAATTTAAAGAGCAACTCAACCACTTACCAGAGTCTTACACCACCCACATTTCCTGTTTGAAAAATGCGAAAAGGGAGGCGTTGCCGGGTGGACCGAGGGCTGGGCTGTGACTATTCCAATTCCAACTCGCTACGGAGGTGTGTCAGCGCAGATTCAGCCTCTAGAACAGTGGTTCTCAGCATGAGGTTCGTGAGCCCCAAGGGGGTCATTAGAGATTGCAGGGGTCTGCACTATCTGTCTATGCTGAGGTTGTAAGACTTTTGGTGATACTATTCTTAATTTATATATATATATATATATATATATATATATATATATATATATATATATATATATATATATATATATATATATATATATTGATGCTTACTTATTAATGCTCAGTAGTCCACATGTGGTTCTGTAATGTAATTGCATTGCACTAAAATTAATACATTTTAATGGGCATATATGCAGCTGAAACAGGTAGCCTAGTGTGTCCCAAATGTTTCAAAATTAAAATTTTTATATAACATTATAATAATTATGGCCTTTCTTCTTATTTGTTGCGCCAAATAATGTATTTTTAAAAATGACATTAAAGAATAAAGCCTAAGCTTAAGCTTTATTCTTTAATGTCATTTTTTAAAATACAATATTTTTACTTTTATACTTTAAGTAGTTTTGAATCCAGTACTTTTTTACTTTTACTTGAGTAAAAAACTTGACTTGATACTTCAACTTCTACAGAAGTCTTTTTAAACCCTAGTATCTATACTTCTACTTGAGTATTGAATGTGAATACTTTTGACACCTCTGCATATCACAGCAGAGCAAATAGCAATGGCTGATTCAAAATCAAATGTAATGCAGACTTTTACCCTGAAGATCAGCAAAAACATGCTGATTTGGGGTGAGTTGCTCTTTAGGAGCAGATTAGGAACATTTTTAATTGTTTTCAAAATTCCAGAAGCTTTTCCCTCGGGTTTAAAAAATAAAATAAATATTTTATGGCTAGCCGGAATATATTATTATGTTATTAGGATCAAATGAACTGTGGTACTCAGGATTTTTTCCTATACTATTGTCAAATCAACAAATTTCTAATTGAAATGGCCAGAATTGTGTGTGCCATATGTATGTATGTCTTAGCGTGTGAATGGATATGTACATGTAGTTATAGAGCCTGAGGGAGACACTGCTAATTATGTGGACAGCCAAAGGAATCTGTTGCCAAATGAGCATCAATGGGATATTTGTTGTGTCCTTCTTTATCCTGTAGGTGTTATGTCATCCTTTGTGTCTTAGCATTTTTGAAAGGGACATGAAAGTCAACACCCCCTCTGATTATTTGTTCTTTTTTTTCTATTTCGCATAAAGGTATTTTGAGATTCTTTTAAACACTGAATCATTTAACGCTCACCAGCAGCGAGAGAATCCAAAGAGCACCAGTCTCAGTTATGGACGCCGTTAGACAACAAGCTTTACATCATCACTGTAGGGGAGTCATGTTACTCTTCAGAATATATCTTTGCCTAAATGATCCCTCTTGCAATGAGTCTGCCCAGAATTCATTATATCTCTGATTTTATTCTTGAAGTCTTTCACTTTCAAGCTGTCCTGCCTCCAGCTTGTTTTTGTTGATCTGCAATGAAGGGACAAAAAAACTTGGACATACTTACACTGTAATATAAAACCATTTATGCCAATAGCTCTTCAGTAAATACCCCAATCTCTAAAGCTTTTCATGTATGTTAGAGACCATTTCAAAGGGGTGTTTATCCAGCTTTCAGTTTAGAATTCAAAGTTTTGCAAATGAAGTATTTATTGCTATGAATTTTCACCTATATTAAATATTAGGGTTTTTTTGGAGCGGGGGTGGGGGGGTTATGTTAGAGCTGGGTTTAATTCAGAAAGCCGCATATTTCTCTAAAAAAATTGAAATGAACCATCTACAGCCGTTAATTCATAGCCTCTCAGATCCAATGAATGCACAAATCAATCTGTTTTATCAAATACAAATACTTTGTGAAGCTGTTTTGTTGTCAAGGGTGTTTTTTTCACATAGAAATGCTAAAGGAGTTTAGCAGGAATGAGCACTGACATTGTCAACACAACAACTGTACATTCACTGCAATCATAACAGAAAAAATATGTACATATTAAACTCACTTTTATTTGTCTCTGGCATGTTAGTGTTTGGTTTCAGATTGATTTGAGGGGAGTCACTCAGAGGAAGTGAGTAAGATCAACACTTTTACCTAACTTTCCTACCTAAGATGGAGGGCCTGATCTGATGGGGTTTTTTGTGTTGCTAGTGAGGCCAAACTTGGGTCATTCTTACTTTGATGCATCGACAATCTGTATTCACACACAGCATCCACTGTTATGTTTCAGAGCGATCATGCAGGCTGCACCTCGTTAGTCAGAGCTTTTCATCACACTTTATACCCATCGAGGTTAACCGAGTTGCCATTCTCTTTGTGCTCATAACCGGGAGGTTTTCTGCTTCTCACAGCTTTGAAAAGCAAACTCTAATAACACTTCCAGTCTTTATCTGACATGTTTACACAAAATCCGTTTTGCTTTTATTTGCTATCATTTACAGTAATTTGTCTACCTGGAAGTTTGCCTTTCTTTTATGGAAAGACCATATTATTGGTCTATTAATGTCAGAACATTAGTCAGGTCAAGGTAAGGCAAGAATGTTTTTGCGGCACTATAAATATTAAGTAATTTGCAAGAAAATATGGTACGAGAGGTAAAGACAATTATATTAAACTCAAGACATGCAGAAAAAGTCAAATTAAAAGATTATGCATCATATATAAAACTGTTAAATGGAAATTGGCATTGAACACAAAGCAAAGTACTGATAATTTATATAATATTTTCAGTCTTAATTTAAAGGAGTCAAAAGGTTCTGCACATCTCAGGTTTTCATGGAGTTTGTTCCAGAATTGGGAACCATGGAGACTAAATGCTGCCTTGATCATTCCAGGGAACAGAGTAAGCCCATTTATGATGACCTGTTGGTCCACATAGTTCTTATTTGACCAGCAACCCTGAAATGCTGTATATTTAGGCCCAACACTACTTGGTGTTTTATTAACCAGTGGTTCCCAACCTTTATTTCATGAGGACCCCCTTGCCTGAGTCCAAGACAAGCCCCTAACCCCAACTCCTACCCATATACACACAGTAAAAGTGACTAATTACAAACTTTGATTTGCAAAAAATATACAGCAATTGTAAGTTTTTATTTGTCCTCTTTTACATTGTGGACTATATAAACATTTTTTTGTCTTTTGGATTGCATAAATGTAATATTTACAAATGTAATTTTGGTAACCTCAGCACAGACAAAATTGTGAGGACCCCCTGGGATCTCTGGAGACCCCAGGTTGGGAACCGCTGTTATAGACCAACAACAACATTCTAAATTATGTTTTTACACAAACAAAACCAGTGTTGTGATTAAAGGGCTGGTGTGGTTATAATCCAGTTTTTTAGTGTTGGTCAGGACTCTAGGAGCAGTATTTTAGAGGACCTGTTTTTTTATTTTTTACAGAAACTAATTAAGAAAATACTACAGTATTCCAAGCTACTAAAAACAAAAACTTGAACCAGATCTTCTGTCCTGATTTGAAAGGCCAGCCTTTATCCTTGCAATGTTTTTTTAAGATGTAAACTAATTTTGTCATAGACTTTCTGTGGATATTAGTATTTTGGTCTAAATCCATAAAAACAACCGGGTTTCTCGCATGCCCTGTAGTTTTTAGCCTAATTAAGTCTAGTCGAGTACTAATATCGCTAACCTTTCATTGTTGGGCCCAGAATCAATTACTTAAATGTATGCATTAAGTGATGGGAAATACTGATCCATCCAGTCTTATGGACACACTTTCTCAGTGACCATGGTCATGTGGTGACACGGAAATATAAAGTTGTGTTTCATCATGTCAATAGTACAAGATATTGTAATAGGCCTACTTCATAATCTGAGTAGATATTGAATAAAGAAGGCATGAGAATGGAGCCTTGAGGAACCCCACATCTTGAAAAGCTTAATGAGTCAGCAAAATCCCAGAGATGAGGAAGGATCCCAACACCCCACTCCCCTCAGTAATAAAGCCAGTGAACTAATATGAATGAAACTACAGCTCAGGTAAGAGTCTTGCCTATCTTTTTAAAATCTGTATTCAAACTTTTTAAATTATGTTGTAAATTATTAAATTACTGAACAAGCAAACTGTTGGTAATAGCACTTTTCACAAAGGGCCAGGTTGGTGAAGATAGCTTTTTCCTAAAATGTGTTCGAATGATGACCTGATGAAGTGTGAAAGAAAAACAGCAGAAACAGAAGACATCTGTAAGAGAGCGAAAATAGTATATATTTGTAACGTCTGCCTCTGCCTGCTGCTGATTCTCCTGTCTCGGACAGGTCTGACCTTTGTAGCCTGAATAAGTGCCCTGCAGGAGGGCTCTCATGTGAGGACAGTCGGTCTCAACTTGCTGATAACCAATGCAGACTTTCGGTCAAAAGGATTCACCATGACACACAGGAAACCATGTCGCTGGTGTGCCAAGAAAGGACAAGGTGGTTCTAAAACACAGAATTTTAATGTAACATTAAGGTTCTTATTTCTTTTTCTGGGCAAGTGACGACCTTCAAGGACCAGCTGAGTCTTAAACGTGCTCTTTTCCCCTCTTTGTGCTTGTTCATATCTCATATTTAAAATTATGAAAGTTGTCCTTCCATCCTGGCTACACCCAGTGGCATGGGTGGAGATGAGGTAAATGGAGAACTTTCTGTTGTCCTGTGGAGTAAGTTCCTCCAAATAAGGATGCAATACAACAGTGTAGAGGAAGCAGTTTATTCACTTGCAATCATTTTGGAAACATCAGGTTTTCAGAGTTTAAGTGAGTTCTGGTGAAAGGAAACAAACAGTTATTGTTGAAAGTATTGTTAAGGCTTCATGAAATAAAAAAATCTGCAATAAAACAAAAAAATTTATAAATACAGTAAAGCCCAAATTTATTATTTTCTCTTATATATTTAGGTTTAAAGTGATCTTTTTATTTGACCAACATGTTTCTTGTTGCTGGAAATAATGTGAATGTTTTTGAGTAGCCCAGTTAGACTTATGACCTGAATCTGGTGGAGAATCTGTGGAAGGAGCCAAAAATGGCATGGAGGCCTTCTAACCCCAAAGAGCTCATCACCAAATGATACAAATATAAAACACATCAGTGCTTTCCGATATCAGATCACCAGGTCGCACTGTTCCACACAGCCACCTTGGCAGGGCAGACTTTCAGAGGTTTCTGGTTGCTCCCATTAATGTTGACTCCGGGGCAGAAGAAGGGATACATCTTTTCAGTGAAAAAGTCAGTGAAGGTGTAGATGGGCTTCATGGCCACAGGGTTGGAGAAAATCACCTCCCCAGCCTCGTAGTCAAGCTGCACCCTGACCCGAGTCAGGTCCCCCTCCAGGTGGAGCGGGGTACTAGGCCTCGTCATCGCTGAGTACTCGCCCTCAGAGTGAGAGATCATCCAGAAGCCCCCCTCTGGACACCCCGAAATGCGCCCTTTCCTGTCAATGGATTCCTTGACCACACCGAGCATCCAATCCACTTTGCCGCCCACCTCCACCTCCCAGGCGTGGCGACCTGAAGTGAAGCCCTCTGATCCCAGCACAAATACAAAATGACCGAAACGCTCAGGATTGTCTGGGAGCTGCTTGAGGGATCCACTGTTGGCCACGCTGGTCAAATCTGAGGAGAGGGTCAGCCAGGAGTAAGCAGTGTTGGGATCCAAGGTTATGGGTGCTAAAATGAGAAGAAAAAAATATAGTCTTTTTAGTTATATAAGTCACTTAAGAATATGAATTAGAGGTATGTTCCTTTTGCCCCTTTTCCACTAGGGTCGGCTCAGCTCGGCCGGGCCGCCCCTATTTAGCACTCGTTTCCACTACCTTTGTCTGGGCCTAGCCGACCCCTTTTTTCGGACTACCTGTGGCTCAGTCCGAAGCAGGCCGAGGCGATCCAACACTCCCACCTATGGACTGATGGGTCTGGTAAAGTGATATCACTCACACTCCTACCTACGTAGTGGTAGCCACTGATTGGCCTGGCAATGTGTGTGTGAAGTGATGTCACAGAAAATGGTGACGCATGGCTTCCAGCAAGTTCAAAACATTGCTGAGGTGAACTAAACAACATTAAAGTGCAAATATCGGGCAGTGAAGGACCACAACGGCCAGAGTGGGGCAGAGAGGAACCACTTGAAGGGCTTTGCACAAATGGACAGAATTTATGGTGAAAGGCCGGCGAGCAACGGCAACGAGAGAGTGGGCTAGATACCGGCTCCAGCATCAGCATCTGTAATGTCGGAAAACAGTGAGTGATGACTGATGATTGAGCCCGTCCATGTCCTCGCCCACTGCCACGTTCCTGAGATGGCAATGGAAACATAACCAGGACGTTCTGGGCCGTGCTGACTACACGGCCATGGCTGAGACAACCCTAGTGGAAAAGGTGCATTTGTGCTTGAGCAAAGAGTCCTAGATGAAAGCATTATAATATAAAAGCAGAGTGCATAATTGCAGAGATGAGCTTAAATTCACAACATCATGAGCATGAAAAACATTAATTTGGTGCTTTTAATATATATTTTTTATTTTATGTGGTCTTTTTCTAGGATGGAGCAGTCAGGTGGGTCTTTCAAATATATAACAGCAGAATTGAAGCATAGTGGTGGTAGCATCATGTTGTGGGGCTGTTTCACTGCATACATAGAAACATAAGGAAATAGGGCTATAATGATGAGTATGACAAGGGTTCTGACCAAAGTAAAAGCTCCTGGTTCAAAATCAATTTTTAACTGGACACATGGAGAAGCCAAAAGTTTCAGGGTTAGACAAGACAAACACTGAGTTATTTGGTAACAATTACAAGAAGTATGTTTAGAGGTATGAAGGTAAAACTTTCAAATGTAAGAACTCCAACTCTGAAGCATCATGCTGTGGGACTGCCAGTGATAGTGCTGCTTTCCACAAAGAGCATTAAATACTGAAAACGGAGGTGAATTACCTTCCAATTCTGATCCCAAATTTGCTTTGAAACTTGTTTTGGACTGGATAAAGTTGGCTAACATTAGGTATCCGTAAGTTCCCTAAAAAAGCTCCAACCTTAGCATTACGGAACATTTTTAAACAATGTCTATAAGCTGAATCCACACTAGAAAATCAACCAACTGTAAGAAATTCTACAAACTGTGATCAAAGTGATCAAATATCCAGCCAGAATTAGTCCAGAAGTTTATAGATGAATACAAAAAGTGAGTGAAACTCCCTAATGGAGGCTTAATTTGTGGAAATACATTTTAGCCTGTGTGTATAATTTTGATTCTGAGTGGATTGGAGAAAAGTATACAACCATTTTTATTATTAATGAGAATTTGTTCGTAATTAAAAGCCCGATTGTAACATGACATTCATCCTCATCATATATATGAAAGCCAAGAACACAATTAAATCTAAAACAACTAAACTGAGCTGATTTACTAAGTTTCTGCTACATGCAGCCCATTCAAAGTCAAAAGAGGTACTTACTGTACATAACCAGTTCCACCATCTTTGCCCACACGTGGTATTTGAGGGAACTAACATGCTTGGCCACATTTATAAGTGCACCTGACACTTTTTCCGGATCTTTCTGCAGCAGCTGTGCTCTGTGATGACATGAAACAATAAAATTAGACCTTATCCTGATCTAATAGTGCAGAAAATACAAAAAAAATCATACCTTTTCTTTGTGTTGGTGTAATTCTGAAAGGACCAACATAGACAATTAGGATATGTTGTGCAAGATAAAAAAAAATAATTCTGGAAGAATTTCTCCTCACCTGAAGGAACTGAGCATCACTGGATGCAATCTCGTTCTCAACAGCGATGATGGCATGGGAGAAAGTGAGGATGTCTCTGGTTATGTTTTCAGACTTCTTCCTCACCAGCTCCTTTTTCTCCTCATCCTCCTTTTGTAGGGCAGCTAGTCTCGCTTCCTCCTCCCGCTCGAGAAACTCCCGAAGCTCCTCAAACTCCTGTCTTATCTGCTTCTCAGTGGCCTGCGTCTGGTTCTAGCACATGTGAAAATGTAGATCCTCACTTAGATGTGCTGAATGCTCCTTTGCCATAATTGAGAAATTAGACCATGCAGCTAATATTTAAAGAGCACGTTAAGGCTGTGAAATCAAGACTAAAATAACTGCATACTTTATATTGCAAGATTTTCTTTTCTCTATTAGGCGATACAATTGCATCAGTGCACCATGTTGACCACTGAGAAAATGCTTGAATGTTGAATAAGTTTGGTGAGCATAACTTTTGTTAGCCTCAAAGAAAATTATTTAAGTGTCTCTTCTGGAGAGGAAACTTTTAGTTTGAGCCAGGTCTGAAATTATGGGGAAATTACCCGATTACTCTTCTAGTTCAGTGCTACTGAAGCAGCTCTGTTTTCCTTTAAAGATACTAAATGATAGATGGGATTTTTTTCAACCAGCCGACATATGTTTAGAGATAGGGGGACCAGGCCCTCTGACCAGCGGAGCAAGTCGTCTACTTCATGAACCAAATCTAATCAGGCACCCCAAGTCTGAGACAACATTTCTCAGCCTTAAAAGGCTAGTTTAACCAATCCAATCTGCTGATAAAGTCCTCGAAAGGAATGGTTTAGATTTTACTTGCTCTTTTTGAGGAGATGGAGGTAGGAGGTTTTAGCTAGATTAGCACATTGTTTTCATTTTTTGAACTCACTGAGGTAATGGACTCTGAGCTGGCCTGGGGCACAAGCAAACTAAGCTGCTGTTTGTGTCCTATGTGAAAAACAAATAGGCAAGGTCTTCCTAATTCAAATTCTGCCTGGGGTCCCATTCAACTTTGATTTGATCCCGAATAGATCTCTATCCCCTTTAGTTTAAGGTCTGTGGACTCTGTCGAGGTTTTCAAGCACAGGGAGCTAAACACAAAGGCCAAGTAGTGGATTTACCCCATGTTTAAATGTGATCACATCTCAGAGTAAATATAGTGTAATGCTTATTTGCGAAGTGGAAGAAAAACGATAAATGTTGTTTTTCTAATTAAAAATCTGAAAAGTGTGGCAAGCATTTTTGTTCACCCCCCTAACTCTGAAGCCTGTAAATAAAATCCTCCTGATTTTAATCTCTAGATCTGCAGATCTGGTAGAGACATTCCTTAAGACTTGCTGCTGTAAATGCAGTGAAAAGTAGTTACTTTTGCACACAATCAGTTGCATTGGATTTCCTTTACATGTATCAAAGTATCAAAATGTGCAACAGTTTACAAACCTTTGAAAACCATTCTTCATTTTCATTCCACTTTACAGAATCCACTTTTTTGTGTTGAAATATCACTTACGTAAATTCTAGTTTTTAGTTGTTGGATTAAAATGCAAAAAGAAGTAAATTGAGGTTAATTAATTATTTGTTTTGTTTATGTTATCCAGAAGCCTTACAGCTGACCTCTCCAAGGGAGAACAACCTAAATGAATTCACTGATAGAAACCGAGACTGTGAGATGGAAATGCCTGTAAATAACTCTGTTATGGCAGTTTAATTTTTAGTTTCCAACTCATGTCTAAGTACCGATCTGTAAATGGTTTATAGATTTATCTGAAACAGTGAGTTACACTCCTTCTGAGAAATTCAAAGCATCTGAGATTCTGAAGCGTTCCGCTTCTCTAACACTGCAGCTGGGGTGTTTACACACTAACAGTGTGTGACTCAACTTGCATTAACATTACATCAGCAGTCATGCAGGTCGTCTAGTCTTTCTTGGATCTGTTTATTGATACCTTGATGTGCACAGTTGTGTCATCACACTCCTGCTTGGCTTCATACAGGCGGCGCAGGTTCTTCTTCAAAGGGATCAGCTCCTTCTTCATGTCTGTCTGAGGGTAGAAAAGTATCCGAATGGTAAATGGCCTGTACTTGTAGTGCTTTATCTAGTCCTGAGGAAACCAAAAGCACTTCCCACTACATTCAGTCATTCACAGATTGACAGACTGGTGATGGTAAGTTACATTGTATCCACAGCTAACCTGGGGCACACTGACAAAAGCGAGGCTGCCGGACACTGGCGCCAACAGGCCCCCTGACCACCACCAGTAATCAGAAATCAGAGAAAATCCAGCCAATAAATCTTATCAAAGAAATGTCACTTTCCAGGTGTCCAGTGTAATTAAAATAGGTCTTTAAGTTTTAAAATGATGGCTTATGAACTTTGAAGGGTTATTTTTACCTTAAGATCCTTGACTCCTTCATCTAGAGGACACACTCTATGTCCATGGTGCTTCTTGGAAGTGTGACACACACAGCACAGAATTTCAAAGTCATCCATACAAAAGAGTTTGAGAACCTCCCCATGTGTAACACACTTCTCCTCCAGAACCACCGCTTCCTCCCCCGCCACGTTGGCCCCTGTCCCCACTCCGGCTACGGCAGTCCTCCTCTCCTGCTCCCTCAGGAAAGTGTCAGCCACATTCTTCAGGGCCAGGCTGACTGTGGGCTCCGTCAGAGAGCACTTCCTCCTGCAGATGGGACACTCGCGCCTGGCCTTCTTCTTGTTCCAGAATTGCTGCAGGCAGGCCCTGCAGAAGCTGTGGCTGCATTTGAGCACAACTGGCTCCTTGAAAATCTCGCAGCAGACGGGACATGACAGCTCGTCCTCCAGCATGGAGCTTGAGCGAGAGGAAACAGCTCGTGGACGAAGGGACGAGACTACCTTGGTAATCTGAGGCAAGGAGAGTTTTCCTGGCTGGGAGGAAGCCCTGGGCCGCAAAGCCATGATCGGTTCCTAAAGTGTGGGGAGAGAGGCGCTCTTATAGCTGCAAGAGGAGGAAGAGCTCCAAGGTGGGTCCAGAGAGTAATCTGGGCACACTTTAACAGCGACCTAAGTTATAGATCAACAAAGACTTGCAGAACTGGTTTACTTCACTTCTTGTAAATAAGGTAAAGGTCACCACCCCTCATTTAGCAGCCACAACAATAAACTTTTCCAATAAAAAGGGAGGCTTTGAGTGATCTGGTGTTCATCTTGAAAACAACCTTTGTAATCTATTATTCTGTTTTACCCTGGGGGTCCAGTGGGCATAATAGTTATTTGATTAACTGCTGATTTTGTTTTTCTTTCATTCATTTTAAAAAAGAGAGGCAAAAGATGAAATGGACACCCCCCTCCCCCCCACCAAATGAATACATAAAATAAAATAAAAAATGAGCACATAACAGCTAAAAGTCTATTTTCATGTCATTGAGTGAAAGAAGTGCTCGGCCAAAACACCAGAATCAATCTATAACTCAAACTTCTGACCTCAACTTATGAGGTTTATATTTACTGCCCCCCTGCAACAGAAAGGATCTGTACAGGCTGTCCTAATTTTGCCAGTGAACCCTTAAATGATTCAGAGAAGGTGGTCAGACGTGGCCGAAACAAAGTTCTTTGGCATCCGTCCACTGTTTGAAGAAACTATTTCCACAATCAAGCACGGAGGAGGAAACATGTTTGCCGTGTTTTTAACCTTGCTAATTTAAGGGGCTAACAGACTGAGCCATATTGCATCAATTATTGTAGAGAGAAGATTGGCTGTAGTTGGATCTTCCAGGTGACACAAAAACATAGTAAGATAAGAAATTTAACTTCATGAAGTTATTTAGCCAATGTTTAGACCTGAGTGGACGGAGCTGGTTAGATAAGCTCAACAGGAAGGCCAGCTCTGTCCAAGAACGCCCCCTTCACTCAGGTGGTGAGAGACAGAAGAACTCTGGCTAAAATAACATCACTGCTGGACAATGTCTGCTACAACATGAATGAAGCTGTTGCTGAACTGGAGAGCTTCTTCAGCGACTGCTGCATCCCAGGTGCACAAAAAAGCATTACCGCAGATACTTCCTCCCAGCAGCTGTTGGATTTACATCCATCACCGATCCAAACAAACTTAAGATCATTGCTTACATCTCTGTTATTTGCAGTTTAATTTCTTGTAGCCCATTGCTTTTTCCTATGTATAAATATACACATCTTGAAAATTTCTTTTTAAACTATCCTACTTGATGGCACATTTATTTTCATCCAAGTATGCTATTTTTAATAACTGTACAGTAGTTTTCTTCTGTCGTATATTAGTTCTTAAGTAGTCTCTTATTTTCCAGTTATATTTATTACCATAGTTTTAATATGCATTCTTCCATTCCCCTTTTACTTGATGCTGCTACACCTGAATTTCCTCACTGTGGGACAATAAAGGATCATTATATTCTACTCTCAGCTTTAAGTTGCATAAAAACCTAAAAAAAAAAGAAATAAGCCCAAATTAAACAAATGTTTGAAAAGCTGATTACGAGGAAGAGAAAATGTCTTGCTGCTGTTGTCGCAGACAAAGGTTTCTCCTCCAAATGTCAATGCATATTTTGCTGAGGGATTAAATCCTTATTTCACTCAATTACATGCAAATCATTTTCTAACTTTTAAGATGTTTTTTTCTTGGACTTCTATTCATGCTCCAAACAATGAGAGGAAACAACTTCAGCAAGGGGATCAAATACTTATTCCCTCCACATGAACTCTCCAATTTGCCACCTTCCTGACAAACGCCTTTAGGCCGACCAGAGCTATCAAATGAGCCGAGGTCGATCTGATTACATGAGCCGACAGCCTGCTGACAGTGATTTCACCGTCTGAATAAATGTCATACATATTTTAGGGGGACAAAGGAGGGAGAAGAAACATAAACAGCCTTCAAGGCGGCTTATGCGAGCACCCAAAAACACGATACTAAAGTGGGTAAAAGTGCTAGTGTGATTTCGTCCTTTTTAAAGACTAAACAGGGCAATGAAAGACCAAACAGAAAAATCTTGTGTGGGTGTTATTGCATTATATTTGACAGTGTAACACAAAGCCATCAAAATAATTATTAGTGTCCAAGCAGAAGTTAATTACATCACCCATATAGATTTATCATCAACTCTGAGGAATGAAACAAAACTACAAAATAGCTTTATCACATTTGGATCATCTGAAAATGTTAGAACACCAAAAGGGTTGTTTTCTTTAAATAAGTTTTTTGCACAATGGAAGTCACATCTCTGCCAGGTTGTTTAACACCATGCATGTGAGTGTTAAAAAAATGATAACCATGGTATCCTTAAAAAAAAAAAAAAAGAAAAAAAAAAAGTGAAATGCAGATTTTCTATCTTGCACAGCTTTTCTAAGCCATTACTGCTTCGATACAGCTCTCTTAGAAGATGCAGCAACATGGTGAAAATGGTCATCTTTTTACACAATTCTTGTTCTTTTTAAAATAGACGTCACATCACCTCATATAAAAACACTACCTATAAAAAAATAAGTCGACGGTCCACAAACCAACCTCCTGCCTGACTTTCAGTAACAGGAAGTTAACACTGATTTTCTATAAACACTGTAGAGTCTCCCATCTGCTTAACTGATAGTGAGCCACTTATCTTTTTAGCATAAAGCTAGTTTACTATCACCTCTTAGTAACCAGAGTTTTTATTTTATTTCTAACATAAAACCAGATGTTATGAAGAAATGTAAAGAAAATAAAAATAAAGACAATAAATGTAACAGCACTTGTAAAACTGACCCATTACAGTAACATCAAGTGGTTCAGAACAGCGCTGTAGGTCAGGGGAGATGTTATGCTGTGCAATAGCCAACAAAGGGGAGGTATCGTGCAGCTCATCTTCACCTTGGCTGTTGGGTTGCAGTGTAGAAAAACAGGCAAGTTTTTTTATTGAAGATCTTGTTTCTCCCACATCAGAAAACAGAGTCGGTGCTCGTTCCACTGCCGGCAACTACAACATCAACATGCAGGGGGGGGGCGTCACGCGAAGTGTTCGACGATGTAGTTTCTGGATAAACGCTGGAAGACACATTAAAGCACTTTAGGAAGTCACTGCAGTCCCCTTCCTTTTCATCTAACTGGACGGTCCGCTCTGGCTCCCAAAAGGATTGAAATGCACGAAAATAGAAGGAGTGTTGTACACTGGAAAAAAAATAAACTCATGATGGTGGTGTTGTGTTTTCTAGTAGTGTTGAGTGTTAACACCCACACAGGGCGTTCTACTCCATTAGCTCCTGCAGTTACACACGTCCAACCTTCGCATCTCCGATGGCGCCCCAGACGTCGAAAACAAACTCGTCAGGGAAGGCGAAATCTCCCAGAGTTTCATCTAAAGCTTCAGCAAATTCGTCTGGGTTCTTCTTGTCTTTGCCCAGCTCCACCATTGTGGCCGCTGGGGAGAGACATTTAGTCATTTAGTAAACAAGAAACACAAAGTTAGGCTATCACAGTCTAAAGACAACTTCTTACCCAATTCGCTGTCTCTGATGCCCATGTAGCTCTCTAGCAAATCATCCACCTTCTCAATCGCCTTTTCCTCAAATGCAGAAGGCTAAAAAATGAATAATTAAATGTGTATGATCAGCCAATCTACCAGAGATTTATTTAATAAACACCCCAAAGCATTCTGTTATCAGCTCACCAGCTCTTCCACTGTTGCAGGACCTTTCGAGCGCAGACGAAGGGTCCCTCTGCCCGTCCCAAGCTGGACCCCCGATCCTGACCTAGACCCTGAGGACCTCTGGCCGATCATATCTATGGAAAAAAATATTCATATATTTAGTGTAAACTAGAGATGCAACGGGATCTTGGCTTGTGATCAACGGGTCTGAAACTCAAAAATCGGATTATTTCTTTCCCCATTCAGTAAATGCACTATCCCTAAACACCAACGCTCACCATTAAAAACACTGTAGAGGAGGTTAGTAAAGGAAGAAGACTCAAAGTTAGTTAATTTTAGTACCAAAGATATGTTGGATTATTAAATGAGAGGAACAACAAAAACGTTTAAGAAGCTTCAAAAGAAGGAAACAGTGTTTTCTACAGCTAATCAGTCATGGTGTTGCAACGGAGTCTAACACTTCGTGAGATAACAGGAAGGCTGAACATATTACAACAAATGACATTTTTAATTCCTTTGAGCATTCACAGGCTTTTGGAATTCTTCCAGTTAGGGTAAGATCACACAGAGACTGTTTTCAGTCAGAAATGCCCAGATTAGATTGGTTGCAGAAATCTTAAAGACATTTCAGTGGAGATCAAGAAGTGTGACAATGAGGCTTCTAATTTAGGACACCATTCTGTCCAACCTACCAAAAGCTTTGAGGGGCTCCACAAGCTTGATGGTGAACATTTTCCCCTTAGGAAGCTCCTTCAGCATTTTGGCAACTTCATAGTGTCGACATCCGATGAGGCGATGGCCATTAATGGACTCGATCATGTCGCCTACGTTAATGACCTGGATTTGGTGGATGATGCTCCCCTCCCGGATCCTCTGCAAAACGAAAAAAAGTCAAAACATTTCACATAAAAACTATCCAGCTTCTCGTCCTGCCAGTATTGTATTAATGATTACATCCAATAGTCCAGGATCAGGCCTTTCTCTGTAGATGATTTTCTAAAAAGCTTTCCTCACCTTGATGAAAGCATAGCCTGCTCCATTATCAGTAATTGTCAATCCTAAGGCATCTTCTCCTTTGAAGATTTCTATTTCTTTCTTCTGGCCTTTAATGTGGGCAAAAATGAAGTCTTCCAGCCCGATCTGTCCCCCTAAAAGTTTATCCATGTCCACTTTGTGAGTGTTCAGTGTGCAAAACATAACCTGTAGAGGGAAACATTTGAATTTAACCTTTATCCCAATCAACCGTCTGATGCTTTTAAAGTCAGACTAACCTCGGATGCAGGGATGCCAAAGGCCTCTCCAATTTTGGCATAGAGCTCTCGCACATTGCTAAAGCCCTCAATGCGGCCCGTGGGGCTGCCGTGAGCCAGCTGGGTGTGGAAAATCAGCCGGGGTCTCATGCTGTTCGGTGGGGGAGGAAGGCCATCAGAGCTTGCGGCCTCCCCACTGACCCCTCCGTCCAAGCCCTCCATACCAGGCATGTTGAGACCACCGCGGATGGGCTCCGCTTCCTCATTCTCCACCAAAGGGGACGCCTTCCTTCTTCTTCCCAGTCCCAGAGGCATTGTGTACACCGCACTAGGAAGTTACCCCGCAATCCAGACCAACATAAACCTGGGGTGCTGACTCAGCA
The DNA here is from genome assembly GCA_963556495.2 of Valencia hispanica. Lineage (NCBI taxonomy): Eukaryota > Metazoa > Chordata > Actinopteri > Cyprinodontiformes > Valenciidae > Valencia > Valencia hispanica. The sequence goes on along the minus strand of OY747718.1, from coordinate 30,956,902 downwards.
GCAGAATTATTCTGTGCTTTTACGTCAAAGCTCTCCAGACCAGTTTAAAAGCTGCATCAGCCAGAAGGTGAATGGATGTGGGAGCGCACACATCAGAGCGGCTCACATAGCTGGATCTGTGATCAGCTGGAAACGAGACACAAGAACTCCTGTTATTGTCACGCGTCTAACAGAGCCAGGGGAAATCCTCAGGTAGAATATACTGTCAACGCCTCAATATCATGAGAGCTGCTTCACCAGCAGACAGAAAGCTCGGTGTTAAATCTAAAGAAATGTGTTGCATACATTAAAGTTACCACTCAACATCTAACACCACACTGCAGCTTGAACAATCAATGCATGAGACAATGCTAACATTAGCTGCTAGCTGGCTTCCAGTTAAGGCAAAACAAACACTTGACAGCCACCCAGCCAGAGAGCCAGCACCGATATACCACTAATTAAGCAGGTGCCCGTGGCTCCTTGTCGCCATATGGTTACTAAGAAGTGTTGAGGTTAATTAGCACGATCGGTAAACACGAACCGAGAAGCAAAAACATGGCAGGGCTCGTCATTCTTACCGAAACAAGACTTTTAGCTCCTCCTGTTAGCTGAGCAGCCTACTAACCCCCTATCTGCTGCTAATTATCAAAAAATAATCTTCTTCAAATGAAGCTAAGTCCACTCGCTGCTCCGCTTCTGGCTGCGATGTTTAGTTATCTCGAGCAGATCGGGAGGAAATGACAGCGTGTGTGTGTTTCTCAGGCAGTGGTGTGTTGTAGAATTAGCTTAGAGCCAGCCAAGCTGGGTGGAACAATGACGCCTTCACGTAACCTCGTAAATAACATCCCCCCTGGGCTGGTTCGTTTTTCAAAACAATTTATGTGGTCACTAAATGAGAGCAAGGTGGCCTATAGGTGAACAAATTAACACTAAATAAATAAATAAATGGGGTTTTAAATAGTAGTGTTTACTATTCCTGATTATTTCTAAAGTCTGCTTTTTAAAAACAAACGTCCTGTCGCTTTTCTCCATTCATTGTTATTTTCTGCCCTCTAGCGGTGGATGATTGGAATTGCCACAAGTCAGACTTCAATTAATATCTGCTGACTGCTCATTGGTTAAAAATCTGTTCCTATTATTTCTATATGGGTTCAATAACAATTAATAAAAAGTTAAAACCAATGCATCCACTGCCAACAATCACAGTCTTGAAAGCTACATTTTATTTTATTTTAATTAACTATAATACCGACATATGGTCATTTATGCTTTCTTTTCAGTTAAATTATAATACTTACAAGGGTACAACCTGGACAGGTCGCCAGTCCATCTCAGGGCTCACAATAAAATCCTTTTAAACAAAATAAACTACAGTGGCACATTACTTCAATCAAAAATACATGCGCATTTTAATAAGATAGGATATCAAGAAGTTGTTACAGTAATTCTGCTAGTGTAACCAGAGGTGAACGTAGTTCATACAACTCCGACTTGGCATGTTGCTACTAACTGTACAGCAGGCCACTATTAAATTTTGAGCAGTTTGGTGTTCCATAGTATATGATTTAAGTTTATTACACACAGAGTGGCATAGCAGTTTAAAATTGTAGTTTCACATGTATCACATGAGTAATAAAAAAAGTTTTAATGCATAAAGGCCTCTCTACAGTCAAGTATTTCCATTTACTGCATACTGTACATGGTACATGTACAGAATGGGAATTCAGTACTTGGTCAGTTGTCCTTTTACAATAAGTCCTGCGTCAGCACCGCACTACAGAGGTGTTTAGAAAGCCCAGGTTGCTTTCACAGTGGCCTCGAGCTGACATTCATCATCGGGTCTAGTGTTTCTGTAATTTCTACGGAGATATGACGATGCTATTGCCACAAAATTGAGATTATCCTTGTTGCTTAGGCACCTTTTTCCTTCCACTCAACTTTCCATTCCAACTTCTCAGCTTCTTTAGTATGGACCTTTTGTACCTTAGGGAATGTCTTCCACATGACTATGTAGGCCACAACATAACATGCATCTGTTAAATATAGATTTTATTGGTCTTGCGTAACATTCAAACTTCCAGGAAAAACTGAATTTGTACAGCATGTCAAATTTCTGTATGTTTAGTAATGTATTAACTGTGCTGAGGCAGCTTTTCCCAGTACATTTTTTTATATATAAATGTTATAACACAAAAAAACAAGTAACAGCCTATAGGTTTTTGCTGCCAAGTCTTGCAATTCAAAAGAAATATATCTAAGCAGGCCCCAATTCACTAAAAACAAACATTCAGTTCTGTAAGATTCATATCAATAATAAAAATTAAAAAAAACACTCACTGATGAAGTCATCAAGATGCGCTTTACTGTTTCTTTAATGTGAAACCAAAAAGGATGAAAAATATCCTGTGATAAAAGCATTCTCATTAAAAAATAAAACGATTTTGAACCCCCAAATACAGATCGTAAAGCATAAACAACATATTAACGCTCTAGAACTTCCCTCTTACAGAGGAACAAAGTAAACAGGCTTTTTTGCATACAAAAAAAATACATAACAGAGATGACACATCTCGAAGTTTAAATCACCTGTCTGTGTCTGAAACCTAAAAACTCCAAGGAAAGCAGAAAAAAACACTTGTAAAGTAAAAACCTTCCCATCACATAGACACTGACATATTTCCTGACTTTGTAACTGTCATGATTCTCCGACCCAAACATCCAACAGTCTCCCATTGATCACTCTCAAACGGCTCATTTCCAGGAAGCGAACAGCTTGGAATAAAAATGTGGGTCTGTGTAGAGGAGAAATTTAACTTAAAAAAAACTATTATACAAAAGTTTTTAGATCAAGAGCACATTTTTCTTTGGCTAGCAAAACTAAAAATCATGAATTTAAAGATGTGATTTTGGTATAAAACAAATGTTTTCTATTGTGTGACAGAGTAAATAAAGTAATCACTGTAATCATCAGACGACAGCAGGATTTACACCTTTAGATGAACATCTAATTTAATTACACAGAGACAGCTGTTTGGCACAAACTAATTATGCATATAAGGAGCGATGTGTTTAAACACATCGCTCCTTATATACACATTTAACGATCACGCTTACCGATCTGGTAAAAGCTTTTTATTTTTCCCTCTCATGAATTTCGATACCAGGCAGGAAAGCATTTGGTCTGCAGGGGGATCTATTGACACCCTTCCATGTCACTTCGCCCAGCAGTCTGCAATCAACTGGGATGCTTTGCATCCAACATCATAACTTCAGATTTATACACGTGACTCACATTTTAATCCTTCAGAAGACTTAAGGGGGATTTTTCTCTGCTGTTTGAGACATCGCAGGATTACAATCGAGTCGTGGCGTCACACAAAATAGGAAATATGCAGTTTAGTCAGTGTTGTTTCGGTTCATACACAGCTACACTCGAGCATGCATCAATGCACCTGAGGTTTGGTTAAGTAGTTGACTGCACGTCACTTCTGAACGTCTGCATCGAAGCAAAAATCCTCTGCCACAAAATTCAAATAGCCGTGCAAACTTTTAAAAACATCTGATTTTTATTTCTTCCTTCACATAAAACCAGATTTGGTTCTGAATCCCAACAGAAACAATCCCCAAGCCTAAATTGTTTAAGCCGAAACATGACGGCGGAGAGTGGAAATGTTAGCTTGTTAAAATGCCGTGGAGAGATTTTGGTCACATGGGGAGAATCTGCTCGAGTGCGTCCCGGGTGTTTTCACCCAGTTTGTCGGGAAATTTAACACAGAAGTCCAAGATCATGTCGCCTCTTTTTTCAGGACACTTGGACAGAGGAAGCCCCTCTCCTGTGATGCGCTTCTTCATCCCGGGTTTCACGACTTCCCTGGAGGTGACGGTGATGGTCCGGCCGTCCAGGGTGGGCGCCTTGACTGTGCAGCCGCATAACGCCTGGAGACAGACAACAAATACAGGAAAATAATGATAAATGATGAGGATTTTCTAAACTTTTGCTGTTTTTTATTCGAAGGAAAGAATAAATTATTCACCTCTCGAAGTGAGATCTTTGCAGGATAAACTATGTCTGATCCGTCTCTCCTGAACACAGGGTGAGGTTTGTCCTTGACCACAAAAACCACATCGGCAGGAATGTTGGTTGGAGTTTCATCGCCCTCCTTGGGAAAAGTGATTTTTGTCCCCTCTTTCCACCCACGTTTGATATTTACGGTTAGAATCTTGTCCTCTTTGCGCAGGGTCCAGCCGTCAGGGTTCACTCTCTTGCGGGAGATCTTCATCTTTTTCGTGCAGCCGGTGAAGACCTCCTCGAGGCTCACATTCAGCTCATGCACCACGGGCGGATCCTGCCTCTTCTCGTGCGCCCTGTGGAGACCACCGGGGTGGGCTTTAAAGGACCTGTGAAACCCGCCCATTCCTCCGATGCCGAAGGCGGATAAGGGGTCGTCGATTTCGCCGTCGATGGACGACGAGAAGAAGTGATCGAAAGGGCTGCGGCCGCCGAAGAACTCTGCAAAGATGGCGTGAGGGTCTCCATTGAAGGTGTAGTTATAAGTGGGGCCACAGTGTTCTCCGCCGTCTCCTGAGCCCTTTAATCCTGTTCAGGGAGAAGGAAACAACGATCCGGTTTAAGCTTTTCCCTGATAGCATCAATGGGAAGAACAAGTGACAAATTAAAATGGATCTGCCTCATAATAATACAAAAGTCTTCATGCAGTCCTAATTTTATTACTTGGATAGTTTTCTCAAGGTTTTCTAAAAGCATCTTCTTTAAACTTTTTGACAAAAGGAGGAAACCATCAAGTCAAAAATAGAATCAAATTAGCTTTCGATCAAAACTTCAGAACAGCTCTTTAGATTTAAAAGCAACATTAAAATGAATGCTTTCCAGCTCTTAAACCATTGAAAGTCCTCACCAGAGCCTGACCAAGGTTTTATGGGGCCTTGGGCAGAAGTTGAGTCACCACAGCAACACTAATGTATATTTTCTATTGCCTGACCTATTCATTTGATGTGGAATTGAGCTTGGGTGGAGTTGGGAAGGTGGGGACAAGTCTAATTAGTTGATTTTACAAGGAACTGCTGCTACTTTGCAAATGTTTACTGCAATGTTTTGTTTTTGGTTTTTTGCTAGTGTAAATGTGTTCCATGTTTTCTCCATTTTTAGATAATGGCTCTCGCTGTGCTTCCTTAGAGATGTCAACTGCTGTTTCTTCTCATTTATACTTGAATTTCTTCACATAGAGGCAGGTTTTATTGCTCTTTGGGGATCATTTAGTCGGGTTCTATTTAAGCGATTCCTTGATTCTACAACTTTCAAGAGAAATTAAACTCCCTAAAAGCTTGTTAAAAAATGTGGTCAGTCACAATTAATTCATGATTTATCCAGGCGGTGGGTGGGGGGGATTATTTTTTTTGCACATAGGGCCTGATTGGTTTAGATAGCTTCTTTTTTTAAACCAAATTTATTAAATTACATCATTATTTGACAACTGCATTTCGTATTCACTCAGGTTAACTTTGATATTAAAATTTGTTTTAGGATCGACAACATAAGTGTCCAAAAAAGGCAGAAACTGAAAGAGGTAAATATTTTTTTTTTTTATGTCAGTAGAAGCAATATCCAAGGGTTAGATAATCTGGGGCCCTAAATTGGACCTGCTCCGGTTTCAGCCCACATATGCATGACGTCTAAGCATGTTCCTCTGTGCACCAACACCACACACAAAACCCCCTCCACAAATTAAGAATTAATATATGAATCTGTGTGTTTTCTACTAGTTAAACCAGAACTGTAATCTGAGACAGCAGAATGACAGACGAGGACAGAGCCATCGGTTTCCAGCAGGTTCTCCAGCTCCATCCATTGTGCATAGACCTATATAGTGCGACAGCTGATGCAGAAAGATGCAGAAAACCTCAGTCTATTGCAAATATTGCACCGATTGCAATTGTGCATGTAAAAATGCATTTAAAATATATAAGAATGAGATTGTGCTGGCATTAGGTATGGTGACGCAAACCAGACAGCAGCATCCAACTTGTGTGAGAGTTGATGTACCTTCCTCTCCATAACGATCGTAAATGTCCCTTTTCTTGGCGTCACTGAGGACATCGTAAGCTTCAGCTACCTCCTTGAATTTGTCTTCAGCTCCGGGTGACTTGTTTTTGTCCGGGTGGAAGCGTAGAGCCTGTTTTCTGTACGCCTTTTTGATCTCCTCGTCGGACGCACCTCTGGCTATTCCCAGCACATTGTAATAATCTTTACCCATCACACTGACCGGGTCGGCTCCGCTTTAGGAAAGCACAGCCAGCGGGGACGTCCAGGCGGTCATGTGTGCGGCGGCTCAACTTGCTTTGCCCACGCCGCAGCTGGTGTCACTCTCCGTGGGGGCAAAAACTGTCCGGGTAGCCGTGACAGTCCGAGCTAAACTTTCTCCTCTGAGCGGACAAGCCGAAGGGAAAAGGGTCCCCCGTTATTTAGTTCGATTTTTTTCTAGATAAAAAAAAAAAAAAAAGTAAAGAACGACGTGTACTTATAGAGACGAGATGCCGCTGCGCTGGAGTGAAGCCGGGCACAGAAACTTCTGGAAGAAGCTGACTAATGTAGGTCGAGAGGATTCCCTCCAAACAACGTCCGGTTTCACCTGACCTAGTTAAAGGAGCGTCAGTAGACTTTCGTTGTTTTTAAGCTTCACCAAGCGAACTCCCATCAATGAAACCACTATTTTCTATATTGAAATTTGGTGACAGCCCTTAGTTTGTATTTTTATTTAATTTAAATCTTTGTTATAAACGTAGAACATGTTTGATGCGTCTGCTGAAGGAGGAAAGGTTCCGCGTTTTGCGCCCTTCAAAATAAATCAACCCTGTTTACATAAACGGTATTAAGCATTAATAGACTTTTTTTCCCTCTAACGCAAGAGTCGTAACATCCACGATTTCTTCTTCAAAAAACATTCACTAGAATAACCTTTTAAACAACATATATGTCAAAATGTATCCTAAAGGCAGAAATTACATTTACTTGAGTTTTGAAAAACTGTACTTTAAAGAGTAGCTTTACTATACCATTCTTTTTTACTTTTGAGTAATATCGCTGCTCTTGAGTAAAATTTTTAGATGCTCTACCCACTGAGTAAGTTCACTGAATGAAGAAGAAACATGTTTTAAAAAATAAATACAACAGACCGTTTTTTTTCATTTTGAGGTGAATCTAACAGTAAGCACCAGTTTTTGCCTTGTTCTAAGATAAATATGTACATTATACTACATTATACACTATAAGTAGTGGCATTATCTTGAAAAACACTGACTTAGGAAAGTGTTTCTTTTGCTTAAAATGTGTTTTGTAAATATGTGATTTATTTGAATTATTTTTTTTTTCATTTTAATCTTTAAAATACTAGAAGTTGCCCATAACCTTTTATTTTTCTGTCTGATTACATCATTTTAGCAAATGTTAAATCAGATGTTACTCTATACTCAAGTAGCCTTTTTACCAAATACGTTTTTATTTTCAGTCGAGTAGTTTTTTGGATGGCTTCTTCTTACTTTTACTTGAGTAAAAATCTGCTGAATTAGTGCTACTCTTACCAGAGTACATTTTTGTGTACTCTGCCCACCTCTCTCTAAAGATTAGATTTGCAGTCCTATGAAATGTTTTTATCTTCAGACTTCTTTTAGCTTTTGTGTAACATTCAAGTGTTTCAGACCCTCAGAAATTGATAGCATGAGTAAATAAAATGCAGAGTGCAGCTTTCAAATCATAATTTTAATTTTTAAGGGGGAGGGGGTTTATCTAAACAATTAGGTCCTAGAATTCAAAACAATTGTCCTTCGTTAAATCAGTAATTGAAAGGCAGAAAGCGGAGTTCAGTTTTACAAGCAAGACAAACACCTGATTACTACCAGAATCGCAAAATTACATAAACAGAAGCTGTCTCAAAATCTAAAGTAGGTTAAATTATCTAAAAAAGGAACATTTTGCCATGATCTAAAGACATTCGAGAATAAATAAAAGACAGTAATTGACAAACAGTTTGGCTAGGGCTACAAAGCCTTTTTTTTTAAAGCACGGGCAGAGAGAACCATCCTCCATAAAGAAAGAAAGTGTGGAACAGCAGTGAGCCTTTCCAGGAGAGGCTGGCCTACCAGAATTACTTCAAGAAGTCATCAAGTACTCATCTAGGAGAACACAAAAGAACCCAGAACAACAGCTAAAGGACCATAGGCCTCATTCGCCTCAGTTACAGGTTGTGTTCATAATTCAACAATGAGAGCAAGATAGGGCATAATGGCATCCATGGGAGAGTTCCAAGGCAAGAACTTCTGCTAGTCAAAAACAGCACTACGGCCTGTCTCAGATCCATACAAAACTATCATGATGATCACAGATAGTTTTGGGTGGATCTTTTGGGAAAATATACTGTGGAGTCTGACTTTTTGGAACGTGTTGTTACATCTGGCATAAAACTTCAAAAAATGCTTCAGAACAAAGAACCCCATACCACCACTCAAACATGGTGGTGATAGTGTGATGGTCTGGGAGTGCTTTGCTTCTTCTGGTCTTTAACCACTCTTCAAAATTGATGTTACCATGAATTCTGCACACTACCCAAAAAAATCCTGAAGAAGAGTGTCAGTGCCATCAGTTTTGGATCTTAAGCTAAAACGTACTTGGGTTATGCAGCAGGGCAATCTTCCAAAGGACACCAGCAAGATCACCACTGAATGCCTCAAAAACAGTAAGTTGGTGAAGGGGTTGGAGTGACCTAGACAAATACCATAGATAAGCTGCCCTAAAAACAGGCTACTCATGCTCAGACTTCTAATATGTTTAAAATAAAACAATTCTGTGAAGAAGGGTGTGTCAAAATTCCTTTGAATGCATAAAAACAGATTATCGACTGTCATTTATTAAACAAAGACAGATCCAAATGAAAGGAGCTGAAGCTGTATACAGAAAGAAAAAAACTACCACCCTGCTGTTTTCATAGAATTCAGGTGGGAAAGTATCAGCCAACGCTGCCAACAAAATACATTTGATGGATTGAATATCAGGAAGTGTGACCACCTAAAACTGGAGTTTTGGCAGCTCATGGTCTGGAGTATTCAGCTAAGTATTACCACAATGGCAGTAACAGACGTCAGCAATGACCTTATTGAAGCAATTGTTGCTGCCCGTCAATCTGGGAACAGTTGTCAGGCACTTTCCAAACAATCTGGGATATCATTCTACAGAAAGTGACAAGTTGAAAACTTGTCAGACAGATGTTAGTCTTCCCTGGAGTAAATGTCCAGCAATTTACCCAAAACCTCAAACAGGCCTCAGTGTGATAAATCTAAATGTTTTAGTAAAACTAGACAAAGACTCACTGAAAAAGTATAGATTTGACTATTCCTTATACCCATTTTCAAAGTATTTTCGTCAAGTACATACTGAGATTGCAATGGTATCCAGTGTGCCTCATTTACTCTTTCCATATATATGCCAACTGTCCTGTAAATACACAAATTTTAACAATCTCCACTATGGTATATGCAGGAGGGGAAAAACAAAAAACAATTCACCTCAAAACCTGGGCTCAGGCTGCAACGTGTGAATGTTGTAGAGCAATGAAGTACTTAAAGATCTTGTCAACCTTGTTAAAATTATGTGTAAAGAAATGTTGTTTGTGGTTCTTTGCATAAGCACGTACAAAAATAAGCACAGTTTCCAAGTTAATGCAATAATCTCTGGTGATGGTTATACATATGGCTCAGGATTCTAACATGTTAAGCTTTAGCAAGACATTATTGATTTGGACCCAAAACTCAGACCACAACTCAGGAAACGTTAAAGAGTATTTGGCAACTAAAGGAAAGTGCAAGGCGATCAACCACTTCTCCCGAACAACAGAAGGGTAATGACGTTGGTAGTGATGATGTTTTACCTAATTGAGGTAGGTTCCAGGAGTCAACACCATCACAGACTTGTAATCCAGCAGCTCAAGATACGTGGAACTTTGCCAAGAACCAGGAGATGAATACGTTTTCTGTTTACCTGGGTTTATCTAGTGATGGGGTTTCTGTGCGACAGTAATAGTGACATCACAACGGCCAATCCCTCCAAAATGTGGGTAAGTGGCTTACCACACCCTGAACCAACCTTGAGAGAGACAGATTAGTAAATCCAGAATGCCTTAGTCAGAAACAAGGCAAGCAGGAGAGAAATCCAAAGTGTATTGGGTAGTAACCAGAATGCTGAAACATCAGTGGGGGTTCTGAGCCAAAGACGACCCACTCTGTCATGAAGTGGCGATTGGACACAGGCACGGGAAGGCGTCCAGGGTTAAATAAACTAATTCTAATGATTATTTATCCAAACTCAGGGATCACAGACAAGATACGATGACATGGACACGAAGAAGAACTGACAAAGACATGAAAACGCAGAGGAGTACAAATACACAGGGAAGGCAATGAGGGAGACAATCAGGGAAAATCGGGCACAATAAAGGCAAGGCAAGGCAATTTTATCTGTATAGCACACTTTCAACAGCAGGGTAATTCAAGGTGCTTTACATGATTTGGTGATTAAAAACAAATCACAACAAACAAACATGGAATATAACATTGGAAATTAAAAGTAAAAGTAGCAAATTAGAATGAAACACACATTACACATGATGTACAATGAGCAAAAGAAAGATCAATATAGCAAGAGAGCATGAACACATTTCATACATATGACATCAAGCATTTCCTCGAAGGCAATTCTAAACAGATGGGTTTTTAGTCCCGATTTAAAGCACTTCAGAGTTTCAGCAGCTCTGCACCCGTCAGAAAGTCTGTTCCAGATAAGGGGAGCATAGAAACTGAAAGCTGCTTCTCCATGTTTAGTTCTGAGTCTAAGGATGTTTAGTAGGCTAGAGTTGGAGGACCTGAGTTGTCTTGGTGGTTGGTACCGTGACAACAGGTCTTCAACATATTTTGGTGCTAAGCCATGTAATGATTTATAAACTAGTAGGAGTATTTTGAAGTCTATTCTCTGAGCTACAGGGAGCCAGTGTAAGGACTTTAGAACTGTGATGATGTGCTCTACTTTCCTGGTTCTAGTGAGGACGTGACCAGCAGCGTTCTGGATCAGCTGCAGCTGTCTGATTGACTTTAGGCAGACCCGTGAGGACGCTCTTGCAGTAAACAATTAAAGATAAACATATGGATGAGTTTTTCGAGGTCCTGTTGCGACATCAGTCCTTTATTCCTAGATGTTCTTCAGGTGATAGAAGGCTGACCTTGTTATTGCCTTTATGTGACCCTGGGGGTTCAGGTCTGAGTCCACAATTACACCTAGGTTTGGTGCCTGATCAGTAGTTCCTAGCTGTATTAATTGAAGCTGTGTGCTGACTCTTGATCGTTCATCTTTGGTTCCAAAAATAATTACTTCAGTTTTGTTTCTATTCAGCTGGAGAGAGCTATGGCACATCCATCCATTTATTTGGTCAATGCATTGATTTAGGGTTTGAATGGGTTCAGACTCACCTGGTGACATTGTAACGTAGAGCTGAGAGTCATCCGCGTAGTTATGGTAGCTAATAAAGGACGCGGGAGCTGACAAAGACAGGGAAAGACCACACTGTGACACACTCAGTACAACGCAGGAGCATGTAAGAGCCAGGGGTCAGAAGCCAAAGACAGGTCAGGCAGACAATCATGGATAAAGAGCAGGAGTTCATATAGGCAGCAGCACAGGTGAGAGCAATGAGCTAATCACCAGATAATGCAGAGCTGTGAGCAGAGGAGCAGCATTCGCTTGGTATATGCTGCTGATTATATTCATGACCTTTTTAAATTAACTAATCTTTGGTGAAGAAATTCCTTGGATCACGGTTTTGTTTAGTTGTTCTAATTACAAAACAGTTTATTACACAGCATGTTGGGTCACCAGTAAAGTTCCTGGCCATTGATGGGCTCACAATGTTCTTATGGACATTTGTGGTCTTTTTTTTCTTTTAGGACCGCAAGCAACAAAACTGGCAGTACAATCGAAAACTAATGACAGATATTTTAAACAGTAAAATCAAGGAGTATTTGAGCGCCTCAGTGTACTTTATTGTCTGTCCACTTTGTAGGGTTTCTCAAGGCTCCATTCTCAGATCACTTTATTCTCTAAAATCAATCACCTTTATCCAACATTCAGATTTATTATTCCTTTTAGTGTCTGCTGATCAGTAAGCATTACACAGAAATGTTTTTAGTCAGAGACTCAATAAGAACGCATACTACAGCTGTTTACTGCCTGGCTGTACAGCTCGAACCTGTTATAAATAGAGCATAAAATACGGATATGCAGCTGGCTATGTGAGCTGATACACTGACCCTGTGTGATGAAAGGTATCTTTGATCTCCTCCCAATCAGCATTTTATCCACTCTCCTCCCACCACAAATCTTTCAGAGATGATTTAACACGCAGCTCCTGAGATGAGCATGTTGTCTTTGTTCCCGAGTTTCAGAAGAAGAGATTGCCAGCTCCACGGGTGGTCTCATGGTGGAGGGGTATTGGGGCGTCATGTGTTGGCATGTGGAGATTTTGCAACCAAGTGTGCAGGAAAACAGACAGGATGTGTCCTTTACAAGTCTAATGAGAGCATATTGGCACGTGTCACTGAGTAGAGCTGCATGCGGCTTCCTGAGGTTACCAAGCCGGTGCAGGCGATTTATATTTAGCCTTGCAAATGGTGAGCTATGGATTTTGTCTTGGGGCTCTCCAGTTTCGTCTTCAGTTAGTTTTGTTGCATGCAAGGAGGGCTGTGGATGTCCATGAGGCTGCTGTTCAGGTACTGAGCAGGTCCTTCTTCATGGTCTCAGACCAGCTCTCCTTTGACTAAAACTCAGTTTCCTTTCTGAACTTATTGCCCTCAATCTTTGGAAGAGGCTTTTTATCCAGTCATCTGTCTTCTGAGCTTTGAGATATCTTGTGTTTGGATCCTAAGGTTTTCCAAGCAAAACTGTAGGTGTCGGCCGGGAGCTTAAACCTGCTGAAAACAGTAGTGTAACTGGGACATCACAGATTACTAGACTGGACTTTCGAAGTTTTGGATTAAACAACATCAAAACATGGATATTTTAGCCTTGGAGGCAAAGAGCCAAAATGGAGCAGAATCTGAAAAGAAGGCTACACCAAAGCCAAAGCCAAAAGCACCCAAGAAGGCTAAAAGAATTGTTTACTTTGAGGTGGAGATCTTGGACTTTAAAACTAAAGAGAAGCTGCTATTGCTGGACAAGGTGAGTGTCACTTTTAATGCTGTAAAGAAGGGTAGGGACATTCTGCTTCTCATTGCAGATAAAAAAAATTCAAAGCTTTTGAAGAAAAACAAAGTTTGAGCACATGTGTAATTTTACAAATAAATCCCTAATAATCCATTTGTTACCTGACTGTGTCATTATCAGTTACGTGTCTATTGAGCAAGCGTTGCATTTAGGAGGTGAGAATTCCCTTTTCATCCCTGAAGAATGATCTGTTCCAATTACAGCACATGCCTGTGCTGCATATCATGGAGATAGACAGACATGATAAGCTGCTCATATAAACATGTTGTGGTGTTCTGATTTAAAAAAGCCAACAGATATGAAATAAGTGTAATTTATGTACAATTGTAAATGAATGGTGCGGCAGCAATTTTACATGCATGTGCTTTATCTCTACAAATTGGTTCTAGGTGGAACCAACATCCACAGTTTTGGATATTAAAGCCTTGTTTCACAAATCATGTAAGTTATCCTTCTTGGTAATTGGAAATTGTCCTTTTAGCCAAGTTGGTGTACAAGAATTTTGGAAAAATAAATCTACTTAATATTAAGAATGCAAAGAGTGAAGCTCCCACTGTGTTTTTTTCCCCCTCAGATCCAAAGTGGTATCCAGCCAGACAGTCTCTCCGTTTGGATCCAAGTACATTTGCATGCTTCTCATCCTATTCTCTCATGTATTCAGTCACTGGTTGAATGATATTGGGATAGTATAATGAGATATTGTCTGATTATCAATTGTTTTAGAGGCCAAGTGTCTCAAGGATGAGGAAGTTCTCCAAACACTACCTGTGGGAACCACGGCCAGCTTTTATTTCCGTGACCTGGGACCCCAGCTCACCTGGGGAACAGTGAGTTCACACGGATACATGTCTTTATCTATTTAGCGGGAAAATGTTAGTTTTAACCACCGTATGTTAGGCCGTGTGGTTCAAAGTTTACCTTGTTTTTTTGTTTGGCCAGAATGTATTTTCTTCACTTAATTTGATGAATTATCAGCTTTGTTTTTCCGGTATGCCAAATCTTCAAATCTGTTTCTCAATTTTTCAAATAATACAAAAGTAAATAATTCATAGCCATTTTCAAGTTCATGTCTGCCTATTAAGCTCTTACACATAACCAAAGGTCGAAACCCTGAGAGACAGATTTTCACTTAATTTTCCAAAGCGTTGAAGCCGCTTCAGTAGTCCTCTAACATTCTTGTGCTTTAAATATAAACCGACACCCTCAGTACCTCCTGAACATATATATCGTTCTGCAGAGACAGATAGAGGTGATTTGCTGTCGTTCACGCTCCCCCCACCTCCTGCACTCTGTGTCCTCTCCAGCAGGACATATAATCTCATGGCCCCATTTCTGCTGAAGGTGTTTATCCCTCTGACCTCTCACTTGCCTTTTACTGTGCCTCATTATTCACCCTCACCCACACCGTCTCTCCATCCAGCGTCCTCCCCAACTCAAACACAACCCCCGGCACCTTCATAGGTGACAGTGTAGGTGGGGAACAATGACGTATCCCAGCAGAAACAGCAGGAGCTACCGCTCAGGCAACCTGAGCCAAGGCTCTCCTGGAGGTGCACTCAGGAATCTTTTCCGCTGTCAGCTGAGATGCTCCACTTGATCTTATAAGTTTTGCAAGTTGTGCAATTTGCCTAATAGGTGTATTATTTTGCAAATAAATGTCACAGCTCAGAAAAAGTGGGGCAACTGCTTTTGCATTGAGGTGCCAAGGTAAAATGAGCTGCTGGAGAAGCCAGGGCCTTTACTGGTATCAGTTACATGTTAGATCTTCTTTTGGCAGAAATCTTACACCACCGACATACCTTTCAGATATCCAATATTTAAATTTTACTGGTGACTAAGTTTTATACAGTGCAGTGCAGGTTTCCGGCAAGAGTCTGGAGACTCAGATGAACATGAAACATACTATATCCTTTAAACCGTTATGGTGTTGATTTGGCCAGAGGATTTCTATTTAAAATGTCCTGCTATTTCAAAGAAGTCATAATGTAGTGGAATCTAACAAGATTCCCAGTGTCTTTGGAAGAGAGACATGCTCACATCATCACAGATCCTCTTCCACATTTAGGCACAAGGTCCATTTCCATAAATTCATCCTTTTTTGGCCCCAAATCCACCTGGAGTCTTTATGATGGAAAAGCTCAATCTTATGCTCATCTAACCCAAAAGCTGGTTCCTGTTGAAGTCCCTGTAGCATTGACTACATGTTTACATTTGTGATGGTTGGACAAAATTGTTTCTTTCCTGATGTACCTCCCAAACATCCTGGTTTTCATGTAGATAGTGTCTAATGGTTTTGATGCAGACTCAGTGATTCTCTTCTAGTTTAGTGGCCTGAAAGAGAAGCAGAAAGTTCTGAAATACTAATTAGAAGTTCCCAGAAATTCTGATCAATGTAAAGTATAAATTTAGAAAAGGCTTCAATCACATTCAAGTGTTGTTCGAGAAACTAAAATTGTACCTCCACGGATGTTGTAAAACCAAATATTTCAAAGCAGGGATTTAATTTCCACCGCTGAATAAGCGTGGCTTTTTTTTTTTTTTTCACAGTGTTAGATTATGTAATTGCAATAAAGTAGGAAACACTTTAAATGTAATCACTCTTTTTTTCACTAGCACTGATAAATGTGGCCAGTACTGTATGTAAATAAAAAGTGCCTGTAATTTATTATCTTTCATGGTTTTTTGGTAACCCTTTGGACATTTTTACATCCATCTCTACAAGTAGAGAAAAAAAAACTTCAACACATGTATCCCCCCTTTTTCTCATTTCAGGTGTTTTTAGCAGAATGTGTTGGTCCACTGATTCTTTTCCTAATGTTCTACTTCCGCCTTCCCTTTATTTACTCTCCAAAATATGACTTCACCACCAGCAAGCACTGGGTTGTACAGTAAGTTTCAATTTGCTTTTTAACACAAAAGTGTAATAGAATAAATCAATGAAATGTGTAAATCATGACTAAATATGTGTGTGTGTACTTGTGTGTGTTCCGTTGCAGCTTGGCCTGCATGTGCCACTCCTTCCACTACATAAAAAGGATTTTGGAGACCCTGTTTGTTCATCGTATCTCCCATGGGACCATGCCTCTCAAAAACATATTTAAGGTGAACTTACAGCTGTTTTATGCTCAAGCACACTTGAAACTTGACTTATACTGTTTTATTTGTTTTTGCCCTGTTTTCATAAATAGAGTTACATTTTCAATTTAGTAATTTCTGTAGGCCTTCATCTTACTTCTAACTCCATCCTTAAGATTGGTATTACAGATCATTTATTACATTTATTTCCAGCATTAATGTAAGGATCAAGCAGTTATCTGGTCAAAAATTTGTGAAAAGATACCACTTCTGTTCTAAAACAGTAACTAGGTTTATCACACGCTATATTAGCTCTATGATTAAAACACAGTTTTACTCAAATTTTTCAATGTTAATCTCTATTTAATATTAAAATGCACTGTTCACTGGCTGTCTTCTGCTCTTACCTTTAGATATTTATCAAATCCATCAGTTAATTTTGAACCTAATAATATCAGCATTGCACATGGATATTCTCAAAGATCAATTCTTGGTCCTCTTCTGTGTAATTTACATATACTCCCACTTGGCTCAGTCCTTAGGCAGCACAGTATTTCTTTGTGATAATACACTGTCCCATACCTACACATACCTGTTTCAGCTCACAGCATTAACCTTGTGAATAACCTTACAAAGTTTCTGACCTCAAATAATTGGCATCCAGGAACTTCCCCAAGTGGAATGAATACAGAAACTCTTCCTTTAGGTCCTGATAACCTGAAACATCTTATTTCTCTTCTGGAAAAATCCACCACTGGATGAACCTTGTGAGCATATGAAAAATCTAGGCATGAGCTTAGATTGTGATCTCAGTTTCTAGAGCCACATGCTGTACATATTACTATCCTTTATGGTATTCAAGTAAAGGTCTTCTCCTCATACCTGGAATCACTTCATGGTTCATTCAGTCAATATAGTGCTGTTCTCTGGAACAATCATCATTTACAACAGTGACTTTCTTTAAAAGCAAGTTCAAAATGTATCTGTTTTCCTGAAGTTTTAGCTGGATTAATGTATTATATTTGAATATATTCCATTTCTGTTTTAGTCTTGGCTTTATGACCCGCATTTATTGTCTTTTTTATTAAACAGTTTTTTTAATGAAATGTGCTCTATAAATAAAGCTGACTTTCTCTTCCAGAACTGTGGCTATTACTGGTGCACTGCAGCTTGGATGGCATATTACATCAACCATCCTCTTTACACTACACCCTGTAAGAGTTGACTACTGCAATTCTCGCTTTTCCACATCAAGCAGAGTTGATATCTTTGGTCATTTCTCTTTGAAACACTTCCAGATTATGGGCAGCAGCAGGTGAACGCAGGGCTTTACATTTTCCTGGTAAATTTTGGTTTTGACACCTTGAAAATGTCAAACCAATTGAACTGAAACTTTATTCCATTCTCATAATTTGTTTCCTTTATGTCAAAAGTTCTGCCAAGTCGGAAATTTTTCGATCCATATTGCACTGCGTAACCTCAAATCACAAGGTGAATATTTTTTTATTCAGATATTAATGAATACCCCTTTTTTAGTCGGTTTCTTTGTTTTTTCTCTAATTAATCCAAATGTCGTCATTATTTCAGGCTCAAAAGTGAAGAAAATACCTTACCCAACAAAAAATCCCTTCACATGGATTTTTTGGCTAGTCTCTTGTCCAAACTACACATATGAGGTAAGGGTCTACGTTTATCTATATTTCTAGGAGGTAGCTTTAAGAAATTTGCATTATAAATTTATTTCAAATGAGTATTTAGATTAAGGGGATATGCTTTTTTTATGTAGTTGAATGTTAAAGATGTGTTTAACAATTTTAAGAGCAATTTTCTGCTCATTAAGTTCTTTTTAGTAAGATCAAAATGTTGTTAATTTACACATTTTACCACAAAAGAGTATGTAATGTTATATGTTCTTTAATCTGTGCAAACAAGATGTGCTTTTGCTGCCACCTACTGGCAAAACACATAATGCGCTGTTCGTCCTGAACCTTTTTTGTGTGTAAACCTTTTGTTCACAGCTGGGCTCCTGGATTGGCTTCACAGTGATGACCCAGTGTGTACCCGTGGCTTTCTTCACCCTCGTGGCCTTCGTCCAGATGACTGTGTGGGCTAAAGGCAAACATCGCAGCTACTTAAAGGAGTTTAGAGATTATCCCACCCTCCGCTCATCCATACTGCCCTTCATCCTGTAGCAGAGTCTGGAAAGGAAGACAGTCATTCCTGCACGCATCTATGCGCGCTGAGGTCAGGGGTGTACATGTGCATCTCCATAAAGTAGAATACCATAAAAGAGTTAATTTATTTCAGTAATTCAATACAAATTGTAGAACTCATATATTGTGCTGTACTGAGTTTGGACTTCAGAAAACAGTGGATCACCACCAGCTGATAACATGGCTCTCCAAATCCTCACTGAGTGTGGAAACTTCACACTGGACCTCAAGCAGCTTGCAGTATATGTATATAACACCTTTTTAGATGTTGATTTCCAAATGTATCGCAAAAGATACTTTCATCTGAATAGAGGACTTTGGACGACTGATCAAAAGTCCAGGCTTTTTCCTCTTTAACTCAGGTAAGACACTTCTGACATTGATTCTATTTCAGGAGTGGCTTAACACAAGGAATGCAAAAACTGTATCCCAGGTTCCTAATACGTCTGTGTGTGACGGTTCTTGCAGGACTGACTGCATCTGCAGTCCACACCTTAAATAGCAAAACATTTTGTCTCTCAAGACTACAGTTATCACTGCTACTTGTGCACATTTTTTCACCACACATTTTCCTTCCACTCAACATTTCAGTCATATGCTTGGATACAGCACTCTGAACAGCCAGCTCCTTGCAATGATCTCATGTGGCTTACCCTCCTATGACTATCAACTCACCATATTCTAATTTGCTGAGGAAGTAAATTTTTAGGTTGTCTTTTTACTTTGAATAAGCCAAAGACATCTAAATAAAACACTCAAATACATCTCTATCTGTGACAGATTATATATACAGTGTGGCAAAAAAGTAGTTGGCAGCCACCGATTGTGCAAGCTGTCCCACATAAAGAGATGAGAGGTCTGAAATTTTCATCATAGGTATATTTCAACTTTGAGAGACAGAATGAAAGAAAAATCTAGGAAATTACATTGTATGATTTTTTTAAGAGGCTATATGCGACTTTTTCTCCAAAATAAATGCAACAATAGCCTTTTTATTTGACCATTTATGACTCAAACATCTGCTGATGAGCATACTGACACCTTGTCAGCTCACAATGGGTTCACCTATAAGTCTGTATCCAATTTTTTCTATTTTCTGTCGGGTCCGATTTTCCCGCGCTGTCTGCGGGTGTGACGTCAAGCGCGTTCATGTTTAATGTTTCAGATCACTCTGCCACTACCGGTAGTCAGCACTTCCAAGCAGTTAAATGAATTTTGCGAATACACAGAAGAGACCAAGGACAACTTTGACACCAACAGTAACTTCACATGAGACTAAGAAAGTTAAACCCCTGACAAGTGCCCGAAAAAGACTGAGAACGACCGGTGTAGGAGCGCGCGCTGCGAGAGCGAGCAGAAAGGAAGAGCAGTTCCGTTTCTGGCCACAGGTGTCAGTCGCGAGTTTACATTTCAGAAAATTGCAAATAGCCCCTTTAAAGAAGTTGTGTAATGGGGCAGACAATAAGTATTTAGCACCTACAAACAAGGACGATTTCTGGTTCTTTAAGAAGCTCTTCTGTCCTCGACTCCTTGCCTGTATTAATGGCACCTGTTTGAACTTGTCTGTATAAAATATACCGGTCCACACCTTCAAACAATCAGACTCCAACCACCACCATGGCCAAGACCAGAGAGCTGACACCAGGGACAAGATTGTACATCTGCACAGGACAGGTATGAGCCAATCTATGAAAGACAAGCAGCTTGGTGAGAAGAGGATCAACTGTTGGAGCAATTATTACAAAATTAAATAAATAGTAATCTCCCTCGACCTGGGGCTCCATGCAAGATCTGTGGCACATATGATCTTGAGAACGGTGAGGAAAATGCCAAGAACGACTTGAAGGGGAACTCGTCAATGACCTGAAGAGAGCTGGAGCCACAGTAACAAAGAATACTATTAGTAACACACTACATCATCATGGATTAAAATCCTGCAGTGGTCCAAAGGTCCCCCTGCTTAAGACAGCACATGTCCAGGCCCATCTAAAGTTTGCCAGACCATCTGGATGAACCAGGGGAGGGTTGGGAGAATGTCATGTGGTCAGATGAGACCAAAATATAACTCTTTGATATAAATTGCACTCACCGTGTTTGGAGGGGTAAAAATGCTGAGTTGCATCCCAAGAACACCATATCTCACTCCTCACTGACACTATCCGTCACCTCCCCACATATACAAAACGTGCAATATTATTACCCCTCATAATGTGCAATATATAACAAAGCAAAAGTTGGGCGATTAAGCAGTTTCTGATATTGTATCTTTATTGTTTCATTTTTATTACTGTTTTGGTTTTTGTTATCAAGCTTTTTTTAATTTTCACCTCTTATTTAAGAGTGTCCTCTGACACATTTGTTTTTTGATACTGTACATTTTTTGATATTTTTTATGACTGCATCTTTGTTATTGCATTTTCTTACCTCCTTTTATTTTATTTTTTGTGTTTTAAGTGCTTTTAACTAGCCTGACCTTGAGAGAACATATAAGGAATTCCTGTGTACCTGCACTGTCTGGTGCCCGTGCAAATGGCAATTCTATTCTATTATATTCTATTCATACCCACTGTGAAGACTGGGGGTGGAATAATGCTTTGGGGCTGCTTTTCTGCAAAGGGGACAGAATGATTGAGCCGTACTATTTCATCATAGGTACACTTCAACTGTGAGACAGAATGTAAAACAAAAATACCGGAAATTACATTCTATGATTTTTAAAGAATTTATTTGTATAATGGTGCAGAAAATAAGTATTTGGTCAAGAACAAAAGTTCACCTCAATTCTTTGTAATGTAATCGTGGTTGGCAATGACAGAGGTCAAATGTTTCCCGTAGGTCTTCACCAGGTTTGCACACACTGTAGCTGGTATTTTGGCCCATTCTTCCATGCAGATCTTCTGCAGATGTTTTGGGGCTGTCGATGGGCAACACAGACTTTCAACTCCCTCCACAGATTCTTTGTTGGATTGAGGTCTGGAGACTGGCTAGGCCACTCCAGAACCTTGAAATACTTTTTAAGTAGCCACTTCTTTGTTGCCCTTACAGTGTGTTTGGGATCATTGTCATGCTGGAAGATTCAGCCACGTTTCATCTTCAATGAAGGAAACCAGCCCCAAAGCATAATGTTTCCACCCCCATGCTTCACAGTGGGTATGGTGTTCTTGGAATGCAACTCAGCATTCTTACCCCTCCAAACACGGTGAGTGCAATTTATATCAAAGAGTTCTATTTTGGTCTCATCTGAACACATTACATTCTCCCAACCCTCCTCTGGTTCATCCAGATGGTCTCTGGCAAACTTTAGATGGGCCTGGACATGTGCTGGCTTCAACAGAGGGACCTTTAGAGAACTGCAGGATTTTAATCCATGATGATGTAGTGTTACTAATAGTATTCTTTGTTACTGTGGTTCCAGCTCTCTTCAGGTCATTGACGAGTTCCCCTTCAAGTAGTTCTTGGCTGTTTCCTCACCGTTCTCAAGATCATATGTGCCACACGAGGTGAGATCTTGCATGGAGCCCCAGGTCGAGGGAAATTACTATTCATTTCATTTTGTAATAATTTCTCCAACAGTTGATTTCTTCTCACCAAGCTGCTTGCCTATTATAGATTGGCTCATGCCAGTCTTGTGCAGATGTACAATCTTGTCCCTGGTATCAGCTCTCTGGTCTTGGCCATGGTGGAGATTGGAGTCTGATTGTTTGAAGGTGTGGACAGGTATACTTTATACAGATAAGTTCAAACAGGTGCCATTAATACAGGCAAGGAGTAGAGGACAGAAGAGCTTCTTAAAGAACAGTGAGGGCCAGAAATCATCCTTGTTTGTAGGTGCTAAATACTTATTGTCTGCCCCATTACACAAATTCTTAAAAAAAAAAAATAAATCATACAATGTAATTTCCTGGATTTTTCTTTTACATTCTGTCTCTCAAAGTTGAAATGTACCTATGATGAAAATTACAGACCTCTTTTTTTTTTTTTAAGAGGGACAACTTGCACAATTGGTGGCTGCCAAATACTTTTTTCCCCTACTGTATATGCATATAAAAAAACATATTTTGAATTACCAAAATAAATAAACTTTTGATCTTTTATTTTATTGAGAGGCACCTGTAAAGGCATTTTGGACATTTTTTTGTCTGATTGTTGGGACTGTTACGGGCAAATAAAGACAGTGAATTGCAAAAAAGTCTTACTATAAGGTGTGTAACTTAGTGAAATCTGTTATTTTTATATATATATATATATATATATATATACACACACATACATATATAGTGCAATCAGACACTTGTCGTGAAGGTGGGAAATCTGGTTAGTTTAGTCGGTAGCAGCCTGGAGCTGTTAACATTACTGTCGTGCGACTAAGTGTTAAACTGATATCATCCTGATGTGTCTTATACAAGATAGTTGAACAAAAAATGAGCAGAAATTTTGAGTTGGTTTGTTTACAACGTTTGGAATATTTTCCACATAGATGCAATGAAACTGCTTTTTTTTTTCTCTCTTTTTTTTTTTAGAAATTCTAATAAACAATTCAAAAATCAACAGAGAGATGAGCTTTATTTTCCAACTCTGGAAGAATGGTTTCAAATTACAGATAAAAAGGGGAGAGGATACACTTGAGATGAAGACGCCATAATATGGAATGTTACACAGTTCAACTGGCCATCAAAACACAATGCCAGGACAGACCAATAGTAAACAAACACAAAATATTGCATTTTTATAAAGTTTTCTGTAAACAGTCGCTTAGCAGCTGTATTGAATTTCAAACCAGCAAGAGTAGCATTTCTTGCATCATTATTACTTTATTTTGCTTATATGTAAGAGCACATTGTATTGGGCTGCATATTTTATGGTCACTTATACCTGGTTTTGTTTCCCAAGTGAATCTGTATTGTTGGACCACAATCATTTATAATTAAGACTGCACAGATAGATAGTAAAACACATAAAGGGGGTTATATCTCAGTGTAGCAAAGACACTGAGGCCATAATCCACAGCAGCAGCTACTGGTGGAATGATAAGACAGGAATGGGAGTAACTTTTCACGCAGACATCAACTTTGAAGCTTAAATCTCATCAGATAGCAAAAAGGAAGCACAGTTGATGTGCCTAATGTTCTTTGCGACCTTCAGTTTTAAATCTTACAAAATTTGAAAGGAAGACACTCCCTCAACCTGTTACAACAGTGTACCACAACTCAGTCATGTCTGCGGTGGTCCACTTCGTGCAGGGGCTCACCTCTGTTCCCCGTCTGCATCGCCTAAAGTTTTGTTTTTGCAAAAAGGTCAGCGACGCTCCACTTAAACAGATTTTGCTTGCAGCTTGCTTTTGTCTCCTCAAAAGGGGCCACGGGGTTGAAATGAAAACCATTTGAAAAACCAAAGACCACAATGAGAGGTAGGATGACTGTCTTTCAGCTTCTGGTCGTTCTCACAGTGAAGGCGAATTCCACGGCAGCCTGTCCCACTCCACGCACCCTGTATGTGTATGTGTGTAGATGGTAGAGGGACTGCATGCATGTTTGAGTTCATACAGCATTGTCCATCATGCTGATCGTCCCTTCAGATGTCGTCACATTCCAGGAAGTGGGTCCTCTGCAGCACTTTAACGTGCCGCTCATAGATTTTCAGGGCAGGGCCGAGTCGGATAGACAAGCCCGTCAGGACGTCGCTGCGCTGCATCAGGAGAAGAGACTTTCCATCGATTTCCTGTTGAGAAAAGATCACAATTATTTACTATTGCAATTGATGAGATGCTCGGTGCATAAAAATACTCTACCTCAATTGCGACAGTTTATGGGAAGTTATATTTTTTGGAATGTCTAAAGTGCCCTGAACTGAACTAACCTGTGTACGAAAAGCCACAGCCTGCTCCGGAAAGCCTGCAGCTGAAAAGTAACTGGCCACATCTGCCACAGTCCACTGCAACAAGTTCTGGTTCATCTTCTCCATCTTCACCGAGCTGCAGAAAGATCGCACACAAAGAGTTACAACCAAAGTTTCAAACAAATCTCTCCTCGTGAGGTAATGAATCACTTTCCACTACTTTTTCAAGCTTTCTTCATGGTAATTGGTGCAGATGAGTAGCTATTTAAAGTGTATGGAAGAAAGAAAAAAGGATAATCCGAAGAATCTGTAAAAAAATAAATAAAATTAAAGCAAATATATAGATAATTCGTCTTCAAAGGATCGTTTCTCATTAACACAATCCTGCTATGTAAGGTGATGTCAGTGGGAGTAACTTTGGGTTTATTGACTCATCAAAAAAAACACATTAAACGCATGAGAGGGGCTGTGTCCCCATTAGTAGGAAACTAGCTTTACAACATGAGACAGCCACCCATGACACCTGTAAAGCTGGATAAGCTTGTATACGGCTTAAAGGTCTTCAAGTGGTAACTAAAACACCAAGATGTTGATGGCTAAAGCTTTAAACCCAAAGCTCTGTATGTTAGATAAAGCAAAATGTGAGATTATGGTGACTCCAATCTTTGAGTACAGAGCGCAGCAAAAGTATTCATGCTTCTTAAACTTTCCCACATTTTGTCACAATGCAACAACAAATTTCAATGTATTTTATTTGGAAATTATGAGATAGAGAAACACAAAGTAGCACACAAATGGGATATGTAAGGAAAATGATACACAATTCAAAAAAATTTTTTAACAAACTAAAACTGTAAAAACTGCAGCAGGCACTTGTATTCAGACCCCTTTTATGCTCATACCCCTAAATAAAATCCAGTGCCACTTATTGCCCCCAGAAAAGAATGGTGGTGGTGGTAGCATCATGCTGTGGGGGTGTTTCTCCTTACCAAGGAGAGAGAATCGGGTCAGAGTTGGTGGGAAGATGAAAGAGGAAAATACAGGGCAATCCCAGAGGAAAACTGGTTAGAGGCTGCAAAAGACTAGAGACTGAGGGTGGAGAGTCACCTTCCCGCAGGACAACCTTCAATATATACGCAAAAACGGGGCAAGTCCCTTCGCTCGGCTGAACAACGCTTACTGCAAATACCAAGATTCCCTCGATAAACCCGTGGCGAACAAGCTTTTTCTATTTGCGCCCCAAAACACTGGAACGAGCTTCCATTGCACATTTGATTATTTCCATAGCTTAATGCTTTTAAAATCCTGTTTAAAGACTTACTTTTATACCTTTGCTTTTAATTAGTTTGTTGTTCTTACCTTGCTTGTATTTTATTGTTTGGATTGATTGTTGAATTTGTTCTGTTCTCCTTTTTGTGTTTTCGTTTGTTGTCTACTTCTTGTCTCATGCCCAAATTGTACAGCACTTTGGGAATCTGCCATGCGCTTTTTAAATGTGCTTTATCAAATAAATGGTCAAATGTAACCGCTGAGTTCAGAGCATATGCATGTGCTACAATGGCCCCATCAAAATATATGCCTAGATCCAACAGAGAATCGGTGACAAGGCTTGGAAATGGGTGTTCCCAGACACTTTCTATCTAATCTGATTGAGCTGGGGTTATTTTGCAAACAAGAAAGAGCAACATTTTCAGTCTCTAGATGTGCAAATCTGGTAGAAACACCCTAGAAGACTTGCAGCTGTAATTGCATGGAAAAAAAAGTTTTGCAAAACACTCAAGGCACTGAATAAGAATACATGCCACACTTACAATTTTTATTTGTTCAAAAAAATGTTAAACACAGACTGCTTTTCCTTTCACTTGACAGCTATGCAGTAGTTTGTGTTGGTCCGTCACAAAAACCCATTGATGAAACAAATGTGGAAAAACCTCAAGGAGAATGAATACCTTTGCAATGCACTGTATAGCATAGTTGAACCCTACTCTGTGTTTAAACAACCCTTTTTTTTGGAAATTTAGGTTTATCTGTTAAATGCCAAAATATGGAATATTGTAACACAAAAGCCTTTCTATACCTCATAGTTATACAGCAGGGTACTCACATTTCATCACCTGTACCACCATTAAGAAGACTGCCTTCAGCTGCTGTGTAGGGTGTGTCGATCTTCTTCAATGTACCTGTTAATAAAAACAAACTTCATTATACTAAGAAAGTATAACTTGTTCACAGTTTTTTTATTTACATATGTGCTAGTTTGGTCTTTGTCTGAAAACAAAGCACTTCATTTTAGGACATGAATATTTTCCAGCAGTCAGAACTAATACATTCTACAATCTATATTGATGTTCATTTGTGTGATGAAAAGTTAACTGGAAATGATGGGGTTTTTTTCTTCTTCTATTTAGTTTTCTGCACAGGAGACCCTGTTGTCATGGTGTGATATGTTTTTCTATTAGAGCTGGTTCACGGTTCAGTACAGAGAGGGCTCGGTGAATGATGCAGCCTCTAACTAGGCCTGTCTGTATTTAAACGACACTAGCATGCTGCTTGGCATGCATGAAACACATGACAGGGACACAAGTATCTTTCAGTGGGATGTTCCTCCTGTGCAGACAATAGAAGTATAGTATACAAAGACATGGTGTCTGTGGTGGTAAAAAGGATTAGGTGTTGTGCATTTCTACTCTGTCCTTCTTCTACAAATGTTCCAATAAAACTACAAAAAAGAAACTCACTTCACAGGCTTTAAATGATAATTGGACAGCCTTTTCTTTACTAAAAACTTCTATGAAATGTGCAGTATAGCAGTAGCAAAGAAGAGAAAAATCACTTGGCCTAAACAAGGACCATCTGGATGAAAGGTAGCATGACAAGCTCGCAAAGCACTCAAAAAATCTTGAACAAGCCTTAAGGCAAACAAAAGCCAAATGACAACCAGAGACAGCTTTTTAGTGCCTACTATTATTAGAGAAATTCTTAAATATGTGCAATCTAATTATTAAATCACTTTTCAAGTTAGAGAGCAGTGCGGGGATCAGCCTCTTCTATAAAAAAAAAACACCTGCAACAAAAGATAAAATGATAAACTAACACTCACAGTTCTCAGGAGGCGAAGACGCCGTCTGTAATCTTCCATCAGAGACATTCCTGACTTCATCCTGTCGGCCGAAATCAATGGGATTCAAAATGAAAACGGCAAGTAAAAACCCATAGTGATTCAAGAAGCTGGAGACAAGAGCAGATGCGGTTTGTCACGAAATGGATGGCAGGCTAGTTACCGTTCGTGCTGTGGAGTCTGGTACCAACTGATCAGGCGAAAGGCTGCTCTCCTCCACCCTGCTTTCAGCATCTTTGTTCCCGTTCGTTAAAACACAGGGGATTGTTGTTCCGGAGTGGTCAACTGGCTTCAGTTCTACTGCAAACACAGGGTTAACCTATTAGAAAACAGCTGTTCACCAATACAATCTAAGCTGACTGGCTCAGACTACAATCCTGCTCAAATATAGTCCTACAAGAACCAAATTTACCCTAATGATTACCTGTAACACAGAGCAATGCTACCACAAGAGCAGAACAAATGAATCCTAAATGACAGGTGAGACGAGTCAGTGGAGGAGAGAACTTAAACTGCAGGAAGATATCAGAAATTCCTCCTTTTTTCTTGCAGCTCTGCATCTGGCTTTACTGCATTTCTGCTGTAAATATCCAACAATTAATCAACTAGCTGCTTGAAAGCTCCCATTGCAGCTTTGAATCCACTGCAAAGCTTAGTATAAACCCACACATAAAACAATATTGCAGTGCCCAATAATGCCGGCAGCACACATTATCTTGTGTCTAGCAGTGTGGATACCTTTGTCCTCCTGCATTCCTGGGTGCTGGCGCTCCACTGGGCTGACAGTTGAATCATAAGCCCATTCATTGTGTGGAAGGGCCGTGGGGCTGGAGGGAGGCAAGGAGTTGGGCCTCTTACCTGCTTTCTGGGAAGTGGCACAGTCCAGAGCAGAGCCAGAGCTGCAGTTGGGGCCCGAGCCAGGCCGAGGGCCAGAGGGGGAGCAGGGTGCAGAGACGGCCTGCGCAGGGGTACACTGCACAATGGCATCTTCATGTCGGGGGCTGGGAGATGGTCTGTCCTGCCCATCCCGGCTCTCCTCTGCCCCCTCCTCATCAGGATTGCTGTCTGTGTCCATAGCCATTGAGGTGTCACCCTGCCGCACACAATTAGGGGTGCAGAATATAAAATATCCTAATTCCATTTATTTAGAAACCTCAGTTGCCAATTCAGTAACAGAATTATTCACACTTAACATTCAAACCGTTTTGAAACTTAAATACTTTTTTTTTTTTTTTAAGTGCAAGGTTACAAGACAGTTGAGCGGTGCTGGCTGCAGGCTGCGTCACATAAAAAACAAAAACACGTTCATACTGATGTTGCAATTTGACCGCCGTGGCGGTAAATGATTGCCTCTGAATGCCTCCACAGTCTGCGCGTCCTGCCATTACAAACGGGTTGCCGTCCATTTAAACGTGATTACAACGCTGTCTGGTGGACTATAACTAGTTTTACCATCTGGGCTCATCACTTGTACACAAGAAAAGGGGAGTTTTTTTTCAAAAAAAAAATTTTCTCCTTTCTCGACGGCGCCCTGGGAGGATAAAAAAAATATCTTGTGTGCGACTGCGTGTCCTAAACCCAGCAGTCGTGAACAAGAGCGCTGTGGAAAGAGCCGCTTCTGTGGAATTCACCCACGGGATCGGATTTTGCACAACTTTCAGTGAAAAGCACTGTCAAAAGCATCGCGGTTTCGGCATCTAAACTGAGGTCTTTTTTTTAACACTAATCCGCCAATGCGCTCGGTGTGCCCCCGCTGTTTTAGAGGCCTCGGTCGGTAAAAATTCATAACACAGCAGCAGCAGCACGAAAAGGGCCGACGAGAGGCGTTTCATCCTCTCTCAAATTTCCTCCAAAGTGCGCATGGAGTTAGGAGCCGCGGCAAATACCTCGCCATTGTGTCGGAGGGCTTTTCTCCAGTCG
Organism: Valencia hispanica; assembly: GCA_963556495.2. Classification (NCBI taxonomy): domain Eukaryota; kingdom Metazoa; phylum Chordata; class Actinopteri; order Cyprinodontiformes; family Valenciidae; genus Valencia; species Valencia hispanica. The sequence continues at coordinate 30,927,444 of OY747718.1, read as the reverse complement.
CGGCTGAAAACATCCGCACAATAGAAATAAACGCGAGGTTTTCCACGGAGCTCTCCGACCAGAGTCAGCAGACGGCTCGATCGCCAACCTACTTTGACTTTGCAGCGGGTCAACAGTTTACTAAAAGAACGAGCCGGCGCAAAGCAAATGAATCCGCTTTCGGACACCTAGCCACCTAGCCAGAATGGCGAGATTGGCAAAGATCAGCCTTCTGGTCGCAGGGACCAGCCGCGATCGTTTTTTAAGCGATCACACACGCGTCTTTCAGAGAACAAAGTCAATTTTGATCTCGGCTTAACCCAAATCGGGTGGGCGCATCCGCCATCTAGCGCCAGAAAAAAAACTGTTTGCGATCGCTTTTAGTTTACAGCCTCCAGGTTCCTGCGCGTCTGGCTACTTTGCTTTAATTCGACACAAACAAAATACCGCAAATAGTTGTCAGAAATTTAAAAAATAATAAAAAAGGAGAAAGAGAAGCAAATGCGTTGCACAGGACGGAATGAGCCACAACGACAGTCAACGCACGTCTTGGACGTGACCGGGTTTAGGAGACTGTCCGACAATGGATCTAGGGGGTTCGACTGTATGCACCGTGTAGACACCCCCCCCCCCCCCCCCCCACACACACACACACCATTACATGAGATAACAATACAGTCAAATTACAAAATAATGATTTATCATAACTTCTTTTGATCACTTTTTTTGCATGTAGTTGTGGATGTAATCGTTTTATGAACAGAAGCCCCGACAAAAGACAGCGACAATGTGTTTGGCCACATGGTGCATTGAGACCGTCGGTAGCGTTTGAACTCGTTTCCAGACAGAATAAGAATCAACGACCAAACGTCCCGTCGTCCCCGGTCAGGCTCCTACATCCGCGGTGTTCGACACTTTTCCCCCCACCTTTACCCACTCCCATATGATAAGCCTCAGACAATAGCAACAAGCATTTCCAGTCCGAATGTATCAAAAATAAAAGTCTATTTACAGAAACTCCGTTTAAATGCCATTATTTTGAAGGCTACGTCATCCTCCTTCCGGACTAACTGTACTCCTTTCTCCCCCTTTCGCTCAGCGCCGAGTTTGTGGCTTGAAAAGCGCTTTTTTTTCTCCCCCCCCTCCGCCTGCTGTAAATGGAGGCAGGGATTGTTGCGGGCGGACCGAACGGGGAGAACTTTACGATTGTTGTGCGTTTTTAAAACGCTCTGCGCAGTTTTTAACGCGCTTTTGCCAGCGGCGCAGCGTGAAATGTGACACGCTCGCACAACACAAGGCTACACGCGCACCTTCTTTTCTTCTCCACCTCGGCAGCGCTCGAGCGAGCTCCGACCGCCGCTCCCCGTCTGCGGCACTTTTTGGGTGCACTTGCAAATCACTCCCCTCACCACTCCCCTTCTACAAACAAAAAGAGGAGCTTTACCACCATTTTTTTCACCAACCCCCCCCCTCCAACTGCACCAATGTCTGTTTTAACTTCCACCTGTACGTTTTTGTGTGATGTGACATGACAATGACATGTTAACCGTGACTCCCCCCCCTCCTCCCTGCATCGGGTCTCTGCGTTACCTCCAAATCCTCCTCGTCCTGGTCCACGGCACCGAAAGCGCTGTCCCCGTTGCTCAGGTCGGAATGACTGGCTTCTTCCATCGCGCTCCGTCTCGCAGCCGTGGCTAACGAAACATCGTCTTTCTTTCTGCTCCGCCGCTGAACCTTGGCGGCGTTCCGGTAGGAGATGGAGCCCTTGTAGTTAACTTTGAGCACGGTTTGCTCCTGGATCAGTTTCTCCAGTTCCGCGCAGGTTCGGTCTGGCTCGGACCCGTGTCGCCTCCGGACCATTCGGCAAATCCTCTCCAAGTCCGGACGGGCTTTTCGAGACCGCAGCGAGTCGATAGTATCCAAAATCCACTCGCGGTACTTGGATTCGGACATCTTTTTTTCTCTCTCGCTTTTTTTCCCCCTTCTACCTAAGTGCGTCAAGCTTGAACGTTACAGACGGCGATTTTTCGTGAGCCGCGGTCCGAGCCCCACTGAGAAGCGGAAACCTAGCTCTACGCCTCCTGCGTTTGCGTGTGCGCTTAAGGTGGACTGACGGAGTTGGAGCGAAAAGTTTCACTCTAGAGGCCGCTTTTAAGGTGGAATTTGTTGTCCTGGACTGGAGCGAGCGCCCGCGCCAGGTTTCCCACGCCCCCTTTTGTGAGTGCATAAAGAGACATTTTGTGTACAACTTTACAAAAAACCAGAGGTCACTAAATAAACTGCATACCTTCTGATCATTGTTTTGGTAAACTAATATATTTAGACGAACAAGACAGAAAAAACATCTGCACAATCAGAATCAGAAAGCGTTTATTGCCAAATGTTGGGTAGGTTTACATTAGTAAATTGCTGCGGTACTTTGTGCAAACATACGAGAACAAACAGACAAACACTTAAATAAAAATTAATATATAATATGCTGAACAGATTGATATATAGCCTACATGAGTGCAGGTAACGATCGGTGCAAATCAGACAGGTGCAAAAAAAAAACCACAATATGGGTCATGTAACTGACCAGGTGGTGGGAACAGTTACATGACCCATATTGTGTTTTTTAAATAACTATCTTCACAGTTAAACTAAACTTATGGCCCGAAGAGAGAGGCAAGAATGCATTCTGTTTGTATTGTCCATTAACTGTGACTCCTGCACAGAAGCAGTAGTTAAAAACAACTTAACTTGTGACTGCTACCATACCTACCAAGCTATATTTTTCTGTATGAATAGGCTTCAGCTAGTAGCCCTACATTTGTCCGTTTCTGTAAATGCTAAATACGTTTCAATTTGAAATTCTTTAAAAAATGTCAAAACAGATTTGACGTTTCGAGATGTTTTTTCTTCTTCTAGGTAGATGACCTAAGCAGATGTTTAGTTCCAGTTTCTCTTAGGCTGGCTCTAAGTCTGCAATAAACAAAACTGGAAAGTCAAATGATGATAGAACTTCCTATACAGATTTCCTATATGATATTTTAATGGATGTGATAACTGGTGCGTTCACAAAGAGAATGCAAATCATTGTTTCACACCTGCCTTAGTTTTGTTTTTATATTCACATTCAGTTCAGTGCTTACCCCTCAGGCACACTTTTTACAAACAAATAATTTCTATTCTCTCCTGTGTTGTTCATTGATGTCTTTCTTAACTTTAGCAAATGTCCCAAACCTACCAGACTACTACTTCAGATCGCAATAGATGATAATATTTGGGAAGCTTATGAAGAACTGTAAAAAAGTATTTTCCCCACACAGATTTGTTTTGTATTTCCCACACCTAAATGTTTCAGATCAACAATGGCTCGCAAAGCTGCAAAGAACTGTGGGCCATCAAACAGAAGAGGGGAATATACTCCGGTCACCACACTGTTCACTGGATTTCTCTTTACGTTTCCCTGAATGTGACCTCCCTTATGTATTCCACATACAGGACATTGGTGTACAGGATGCTATGTTTTCATTTAACATCTACTTTCAGGTATGTGTTTACTCAAATGACTTCTGTTTCTTCTATGTTTAGGGATCAAACTATTTATTTTTATTTTTTTTTTACTCCATCTATAAAGATGTTGTATGGCTTAGTTTAGTTAAACGAAATTATAGTTTAAGATTTTAATTTACCAGTGGCAGATAACACTTTCCATTAGTAAATACATCTAAAGCTTTAATCATAAAATAAGACTGAAAATGTCAAGCAGTCAAATCAAACAGGCCACACCAGTTATCAATTTCAGAACATGATGATAATTACAGTTAGATATGTACATTTTAGCTTGTAATAATGGTATATCTCTCTGTTGCTAGGATCCTTATGGATTGGTGGCTTAGCCTCACCTAGACATCATTGAATTTTCATAAAACAGTGTTACAACTGTTGATGATTTAATGTTAAAATATTACAAAACTTATTGCATTAGTGACCTGTCCAGGGTGTACCCCACCCCCCCAACCCTGCAAAGGATAGACAGTATGATGGATGGATGTTACACTAGTCTACCGCCTGAATTTTGAATAAATGCAAGTTAAGCATGACATGTGTACCGTTCTTGAACTCATTGTTAGCACAAAGAGTAACCATCAATGCAGTTTCATCATAGCACCGAAGCAGCCCTGATGAAAGTCTTATAGCCTCACCTAATATACTTGTGTCTGTACTTATTCTGTTAGATTCCAGTGCTGTGTGAAAGAGTTGATCACAGTAATTTCATACAAAGGCTATGGGTATCAAATAAACACTAGGTTGGTTAAGGACAGATTCCACCTTATTCATCCCAATGTTAAATCTTCTTCACAGTCCAGAGTTACTTGTGGTATACCACAAGGTTCACTGCTTGGGAATGTTCTCTTTTCAATGGTTCCACTTGGTGAAATTATCAGGCTGTATGGAATACATTTCCATTGTCTTTGCCTTTCTTGATTTTGCCTTGGAAACGGCATATTTTATGTTACCCCGCAAGTCTCCATTTAGATTCAAGTATGGGGATTGTGGTAACCACTTCATACAGTTAATCTAGTTTTCAACTTTGGCATAAGAAAACATCAAGTCTTTCAGTATTTGTAATGTACAACTGATACATGAGCCCACACCATAATGCCTTAGCCACCAAGTTTCAACTTGTGGATTAAAATTCAGTGTCTAGATTCAAAAGGAGCAATCTTGATTTCATCACACAGCAAAACATTTCACTATTTTTCTCTAGGTCAGTGAATGTTTGGCAAAAGTCTAAACACTTCGGCCTGCGTCGTCTTTTTGGCAGGGGCTTCTTGCTGATAACTTGCCATCATTCAGGCATCTTCTAGTTATTACATCAGTAAGATGTAACTATAGACCTCTGATCACACTGGAGCTGAATCCTTGTTGGCAAGTCTTTGATTTGTTTGAATAGTTTTCCCATTTTCTTCCTGGTTTTGGTTTCCATTTTAAAGCATTGGGAAGCTTTACAGTGCAGCCTGCCATTTTCTGTAATTCTTTACGTTTTCCTCTCTTTAACTATTCAATCGAATAATGCCCTTTTCCTGAACATAGTAAACTGTAACCAGATTTTCAGAATGCCCTACATTTGCTGCTCGTCCTTAAATAAAGGCCAACTGTTAAACAGATTTGTAATACAGAATAAATTACCTCACTGATTGAACACTAATCTATTATGAACATACCATAGACAATTAAGAATTCCATTAAACAAAGTCGATAGCATGCATTTCATGACCATTGAATCTATTTTCTTTCATTGTACCACACCTTTCATTGTACTTGTCATGTATGAATATAACTCCTACCAAAAATCAGTGATGGTTAGAGATGTTGGGTTTAATAAGTTGTGGTAATGGGGAGTTGCCCAGGGTGGCATTAGAAAGGGGAACAACACCAGAAAAAAGCCTGAGCAAGTTTTCTATTGCTTTTATGCATGTACAGAGCAGCAGAGGTCTCCTGCTTTCTATTGAGAACAAAGGAGCTTTCTGCAGGAGTATTGTGATTGTTACACCCCCCAGGCTATTTATGCATGGACTGCCACTGGTTGGACTGGCATTATTTTGAACACAACTACATGTATAGCAGCTTAAGCCTAGTTTATACTTTTCTGTCACCAAGTTTGCACTCACAGGAGTTGACGGAGACGTTTTCTTTTTATACTTCTCCGTTGGTGTGTCAGTGTTGCAAAGCAATTCTCCGCCAGGACAGCAGAGGGTGCAGACCTTTTCTGGTTGGTCTGCCTACCAATGCAGTGACGTCTGGTCAACGACAGTTTATTTACTTCAGCTTGTCGGCCATTGCGACAGAATGAGTTTCGATTGAGCTGAAAAACTTTTGACAAGAAGTACATCTCACTGAATACTCTAAAAATGCATGTAAAAAACACACCGATCTGTTTTGTTGTTTTCTACACATCCTGGTGTTCAAAATTGCCAAAAGACCATATTAGATAAACTCGCCTTACAATATAAAGCATCTAGTGCCAAAAAGCTGCATAGACTACTAATTACATCGAGTATAGAGCAATGTTCTGGTGAAATTATCTTGGGCTGGCCAATCACAGACGTGCGCTCTCCGTTGCATTCGACGGATAGTTTAAAAAATGGCGCTCTACTCCATCCGTCGTTGCGGTGCTGTTGGAGAGCCCTCGCATTAATTGATAATGGCGGTGCTTGTCTCCGCACCTCCACAGAAGTATAAACTAGGCTTTAAACAAAGAAAGACTTTAGATTTATGTGGGAAAACTAAAATCCCAACAATAATTATAAAGTTACACACTGCAAGTGAAAGATCACTACAAGGCACACATTTTAGTCTTAACAAGTAAAACTTTATTGGAATGATACATTTTGCAAAATATTACTTTGTTTATATTTTTTAAACATACTCATTGTGTTCTAAGGGTATCTGTCAAGTTCTCCAGAGGGTAAGATAGTTAAGACTGTCAAAGGCAAAGATATACAGTATTGTTTCCCAAAAAGGTACAATTGACTACACAAGCACTGTACCCAGGTCATGGGGAAAAAAAGGTTGATGTTTTGTTTTTGCTTTTTTTCCTTGTTTTTCTGAAAATACAATTAGAAAATATGAACGCAAAACAGCTCAGATGTAAAAAGTGTTATGCTTGAATAAAGTGTGTGGAAATAGAAGGCAAACAGGAGACAAAATTAATGTAGCACAAAGCAGTCGATAGTGTCTAGCTTAAAAAAAAGAAGAATGAGACAGCTGACAAAGTTTGTATGAGAAAAAGTGTAACAAAAAAAAATTAATGTCTTTAGTGTCTGGAGTGGATCAAGTCGATTTGCCTTCTATACATCTCAAACTCTTTATTTAGCTGTTTGTCAGGAAAAAGATGAAAAATTACATGTGCTTTCTTTAAAATACAAAGGTATACAGAATGAGCACAAAGTACTGAAACTGATTAGAAAATGCGTGGCAAGTGCTTCATTATCCAGACAAATCATGTTGATGATACGCGGCATAATTTAGTGTAATGTCCCAAAAACAAACAAACAAAATAAAAAGATTAAACAGACTACAGGCTGTTTGCTCCAGAAACAATGTTTTTTCTCAGAGATGTCTCAGGTCCAGAGATCTTCCCATCATCCTGCTTTACAACATGCAAGAAAAAACAAACTCACCCCAAAAGAAAAAAAACCATTATATTATATATATATATATATATATATATATATATATATATATATATATATATATATATATATATATATATATATATATATATATATATATATATATACATGCATACATACATACACACACATCAGGTTTCCAAACATAACTGAAACATCTCCTTACCAAGACATTCAAAAGGTATCCTGTGTTTTATCTCAATTACATTAAGACATTGCCAAACAATTACTCTTGCCTACTGAAATCATGTAGTCATAAACATTCTAAAAAATTTCATGTTACGAGACTGACAAATAGATTGGTGCACATCAAACAATTCACAGAAGCTTCTGCAGTGAGATGGACAGAGTCTAGCACCTCGGGCCTATGAAGGATAGGTTGGTAAAAGCTTACATCCTTCAAAATCAAAACAATGAGTTCAGTCAACAAACCAGCACTAAGATTTGGTCTGCGATTGTCTTGCATCCACAGAATAAACTTGGCAAAAGGGGACAGCTCTAGATTGGCTTTGTTAGTCAAATTTGTAACAAAGGAAGCTGGTAACCAAAGAAGAACCTCAAAAGCCCCCCAAATTTGGCTGGGCAGTAAAAACCATGTGACAGTGTTCAAGGAAGAAAGGGGGGCGAAGTCAATATAAGAATATCAACATCAGTGACAATAATCCGCTAACGTCCGCCCAACCAGTGAAAGCTGAGAAAGGCCCAGTAAGGCTGAGACACTTCACTGCACTTCCTTAATCGGCATTTTATTATTAAACATTTTATCCACAATCTCTGGTACCTTACCTCAGATAAATCCTCTGTCTTCTCTCTTTGAAAGTGATATTGTATAAATATACCATGCATGCCATGTTAAAAAGGTTTGCTACTGTTTTTGCGTGTTTATATCCACCATCAGTTACATGTAGACAACTGTAATCTACAGTTGACAAAAATCATATTTCGCTTTTACAGCTATGAGACAATGTTGAAAAAAGATGGATTTTCTTATGTTTGGTTATGAAATATGAAAATTAATCAAATGAATAATCATCAGGAGTGTGACCACAATGTTAGCAGGTGCTAAACCACGGCTTATTAACCCACCCTCGAGCACTAAATAACACACAAGCACAGAGATTGACATAAAAAGGACAAAATGATCACCAATAGTAGTTGTAAAATGCTCTAATAAATTCACCTAAGAGAAAGACTTAAATTCAGACCTCACATTTACTTCTTTCAGGTCCCCAAAGGTTTAGGACCAAGATGAAGTTTACTGTGATAAATAATTTTCACTCTGATCAAACAGGTCCCAACTGCTTCAAATGAAAGCAGCTAAGTGCATCATCCACCCATTAATCATGCCACATTGAGCAGACAAAAGGCAGGTGCAGACAGGTTTCAAGCTTTCAATCAAATGGCCACGAAGGGCGACGTAACCATAGCCAAAACTCTGCACCAACTAGACACAGTTTTTCCAACCAGTTGGCATTACGATAGGCACATCTGTTGGACTTGGTATTGCTTGGACAGATTCAAGTTGGAGAGATGGAGGGGAACAGGCGGACAGGATCCAACAATCACTCTACAGTTGTTAAAGCTTGTAGAGTGGGCCCATTCAAAAAGGAGCCGAACAGACTTAGTACCTTCACAGAAAAATCAGTGCCTCCGCCTTTAAAAAGACTGCAAATGTGTCATTATGCCAACAGAAAGATACAATTGTAGCTGAACAGCAACAGAACTGTGCTTGTTCTTGTCCAGGCCCAGTCATGAACACAGGAGGGAGAAACAAATGAATAGCAAACAGTTGAGAAACAATCAGAAAAGGCAACACTGCTGGTTCTGTAGATCTTTCTTCACTTTGCCTATCTTACCAATTTGAGGTGGGGGGTGTGGTAGAGGAGGATTTTACTTTTTTTTTCCTCATTACAAATGAGCAAGTTGTCAGTCCAACCTAGTGTTTCCTGTATTCAGATCCCCATTTACTTTCTAAATCTCTGTCCCTCACTCTGCTACTCATGATTGGAATCTAAAACTCTGCAAACTCCTTTGCACACTTCTCTGTGATGGAAACTCTGATTTCCTCTTCTTCGTAGTCATCGAAGTTGCTCGTGTCACCGGGGCCTTTGCACTTCGGGATAAAAGGAGCTTCCACCTGCAACACAGAAGGTGGTAAATATAGTGATGTAGTGCGCCCATACGGGAAAGCAATTACGCCAACAACTGGATTACAACGGGATAATTAATAATGTCAGGTTACATTCAGAAATTTCAATGAGTTTTATTGGGATTTGTGTGACAGACCAACACATGGAATAGCCAATTGTGAAGCACAAAGAAACTTACATTGTTTTAGAAAGGTGTTATAGATAAAAGTCTAAAACTTGTGGCCTGCATTTGTATTCGGCTCTTCTGAGTAAACACTTTCTAGAAGCATCCATTGGAGGTAATTACAGCTGCAAGTCTCTTGGTGAATGTCTCTACCAGCATTGCACATGTAGAAACTGAATTTTCTACCTGTTCTGTACATAAAAGCTCAAGCTCAGATTTAATGGAGGGGACCAGTGAACATGTTATTTTCCAAATCTCAACTTGACTTATTTTAAAGTTTTTTGTTTTTTTTTAAAGTATAGGCAGGTGGGTCATTTCTGTCTTTAGTCCACACTGGCGGGTTGGGATGGAACACAAGATAGTGAAGATTAAGTCTGGACTTTAACTAGGTCATTCTATTCCATCTTAATGCCTATGCTAATGTTTGGGGTAGGACTGGGAGATATGGCTTAAAAATAAAACCTCAGGTTTTTTCCTACCAAATCTGACTTAAAATATTTGTAATTTCTTTTTCTGAAAGGAAAGGGAGACAAAAAATATGACAAAATATTTTCAAAATCTTGATTTTGGGAGTTGACCTGAAATTCAAAGTCCATCTAAATACAAGCTGCAAAACATGCTTGTAAAACAAGATGGTAAGCCCTGGAAGGGCTGACATTTCCTTCCAGGACTGCCCTGAATTTTAGTTCCATCAATCTTCTCCAACTCTTTCCCTGCTGAAATAAATCACATCTGGACAGCATGATGCTACAAACACCAAATCTTACAATGGGGGCAGTACTTTCAGGGTAATATACAGCACCTGTTTTCTCCCAAACTGTGTTTTGCACATAGGTCAAAAGTTTAATATTGGTCTCATATGACCAGATAAGTTTTTGCTGTGTCCTCTACATTGCTTTTAAAAAGTTGAAATTGGGACTTATCACTTTCATTCAGTACCTGTTTTCTTCGTACCACTCCTCCATAGAACACCAGCTTAGTGGCATGGACAATTAATGGTCGTCCTGCCAACAGATTTTCCCATCTGAGCTGTGGTTCTCTGCATTCCTTGCCAAGTTCCCATGGGCCTCTTGGTTGCTTCTCTGATTAATACCGGATTTGTACTTTCAAAAAGTATCCACACCTCATGGACTTTTTCCACATTTTGTCACATTACAATCACATAGTGTTGGAAAAATAACACCTGATTTTCATTACTTTTTTATAATAAAAAAAAAAAATCAGAAAACCTTGGGGTGTGGAACATACTTGTAGAATCACCTTTCATTGCATCTACAGCTGCAAAACTTTTGCTATATGTACGGATTGACATTTGGCCTTTAACTAGGCCATTCCATTACATGTATAAAGAATAATTAGGCGACTTCTAGAGACAATTGTTTACAATGGAGTTTATTTAGGGTTATTCGAATAGAGGGGACTGAATACTTAAATGTTTCTTTGTAAAATGTGTTGATAGAATATTTTTTTTCTCGTAAAGTCTTAATTGATATTTGTTCTGTCAGTGTGGTAATTGTCACAACTTTTCTGATATTTATAGGATGATATAAAGCTATTCCTTCATAATGTCTTCAAGGTTTAGTAATTTACAATTCACAAAACTTGCTACTAGAAGTACAGCCAGAGATATTTCCACTGATCAAAGTGTAATGTAAACCATTGCCACACAATGTTAGAATAAAAACAAGTTGGCCCCACCTTTCTCTGATAGATGGCAATCCAATCAGTGGTGGCAAACCACTTGTGACCCTTGATATCGTTGACTCCATTCCTGAGGTTGCCGAAGCGCTTGGTAAGGTCCACCTGCAGCAAATTTCTCAACAGATCCTTCAGGTCCGAGCTGAAGTGGGATGGGAAGCGAACCTACAAACAGTAAAAGCAGCATTCATGAAGAAAGCATTCTTAAACCCCAAGTTACGCCCCCAGATGATTTTGAGTGGACTGAACAGCTTAACGTGTGCCAGAGCAGCATTTTGGTTGTCTGGATATTATTTTAAAGAAACAACCATGTAAATAAAAAATCTGGATATTGGCTATTTTTTCAGAATGCTTATTCACATGACTGTGACATTTTAAAGAAATATTGGGTTAGTCAATCTAGAAATACATTAGCTGTAGAAACCTCAGTTACTCTTCTGGTGAAGTCCCAAAAGCAAGTTCTGTCTGTAAGTTAACACAAAAAACTAATTCCCAATAGATAAGTAAATCATGAATGAGTGCAGAGAATATGGACCACAGTAGAGAACAGAACTATAGCGAACCAACATAAAATCACTGTCATTAAAAAGAAGGAATATTTCAGCAAGAAAATTGTTTTTTTGAAAATTTCCAAGAATTTCTGTGATCGCCCCCCCCCATTTTTGCTGATGCAGTAAAAAATTAACGGCATGAAGTTCCACTAAGTTATCTGGCTAAATATGGCAATTGTTGGGGTTTGGTCATAAAAAACAAGATCCTATTAAGTAGAAAATAGCTGACTCAGGTTTGTTTCTCTCAAAATATAAAAAAATAATTTTAATGAAGATTTTTTTTTACTGTAGCTGAAACATTTTCACATAAACCAGTTGGGATTTTGATAATTTAAAATGATTTTTACTGTCATAAACATGATAGTGTGATTTATGTGACTTTCACTAAACTCACCTTCCCCGATACAATCTTTTCATAAATCTGAATGGGCTGGTCTGCAAAGAAGGGAGGATAACCGGCAGCCATTTCATATATCAGAACCCCCAGAGCCCACCAGTCCACTGCCTTATTGTAACCCTGAAAACAGGAGAGGACAGAACATAACTTGCACACTTTAACAAAACTCACTGTACAATATGATAGAGGAATACTGCTACAGAGTCTCCTGCAGGACTATGAGCTGCTTGAGATGGACTCAGCTCAGCACTTACTTTACTGAGAATGATCTCTGGTGCCAGATACTCTGGAGTCCCACAAAGCGTCCAGGTTCGGCCTTTCACTCTTTTTGCAAATCCAAAGTCTGTTACCTAAAGAGAGCGCAGAGCAGGCAGGTGAAATCCCTGACCACATATTTTATAAAGACAAGATAGAAATTGGTAATGATCTGAAAAAAAAAGTGAAAATTTTACCTGTATGTAACCTTGCTGATCAATCAGGAGGTTCTCTGGCTTCAGATCTCGGTAGATGAGATCCAGGGAGTGAAGGTATTCAAAGGTCAGTACAATCTGGGCTGCGTAGAAACGGGCGTGTGGTTCACTGCAAGACATACGAACCTCAATATTTACAGTTAAACACCGTGTGCATTAAACTACCTGGCATGAGCTGATTCAAAAATTAGCTTACCTAAATCTACCAATCCTCCTTAAATGTGAGAACATTTCCCCCCCAGGCACATACTCCATCACCATATACAGATTACTGTTATCCTGCAGCAAGACAGCAAAAGTGTTACACTGGTGCAGAAAATGATGCATATATACTTTAACAGATGCACAGGTAAACATTGAAAGGCGCACCTTAAACGAATGTTCCAGTCGCACCAGAAAGGGAAAATTGACAGCTTGCAGGATACGTTTCTCGTTCAGTGTGTGTTCTATCTGCTTCAGTTTCACTACCTAGAAATCATGGAAGGAGGCGTAATCACACATCCTGTTTTAGTTTTTTTTTTTAAAGATGCCTTTCTAAATCCTCTTTACGCCAAGAACGTATTTCCTTAAAAAGCTGCTATTTACTAGTGCCACAATCCAATCTAGTACATAATATTAGGACAACTTCTATAAGAGTAACCACCATCTTAAGAAATACAGTCAGAACAGGGTCAGTCAAACCAAGCAGTCACATTTATTTACAGTAATTTTCTGACTTGGAAGTTGTGCATCGAGCTGAATCTACCTTTTGTTTGTCAAGTATCTTCATGGCAAAATGCTGCCCTGTCTCTTTGTGTTTAACCAACATGACACGTCCAAATGAGCCAGTGCCTAAGGTCTTCAAACGCTCAAAGTGATCCAACGCTGCAGTTTGCTGGAAGTGAAGAACAAGATATTGGTAAGAAAAGGAAATTCTAGACACAGAAATGCATCCTTATTTAAGTAAATATGAGTTAACAGTGTC